>PVIU01006562.1:0-100437 GCA_004026605.1 Ondatra zibethicus
GTCCTGGACACCAGTCACAAAAGTACCCATCCCTGCAGGCCTTCTGGGCCAGAGAAAGGGGTGGGGTGTGTGCACGTGTTAAGTGAACCACCACCTCTTATCCCCAGACTGCGAAGGGGGTGGGGCTTTTGCACCTTCTTAGCCAAAGCCCATTCCTGGGCCCCTAGAGGGAGGTTGCTGCGCAGGAGGCCCATTGTAGTCTTGTTCTGTGCTGTCTTCTCCTTCACGCCCTGGATCTGGAGCGCCCGGCATTGTTCTGTAGGTTCTCAGCACCAGTGGGGAGCTTACTCTTCAGGCATTTGTTCTTCAGTCTGCGAATAGAAGGTCGTGTCAGAGTGTTGCATGGCTGCTTCTTCTGCTGTGTCTCCCCTCAGCTATAGTTGTTTTCTGCTCCTGTGATCTCATGCGGTTGTCCCTCTGTACCAGACTGTGTGCTAATCTCCTCTTATAAGGATGCCAGAAAGACTGGATTGGTCCCCATGGCATCAGTTGGCCCTAATCACTTCATTAAAGGGCTCATCTCCAATGGTTGCCTTCTGAGGTCCTGTGGGTTAGGACTTCAGTGTATGGATTTTGAGGATTATGGAGTCAGAACATGTGTCTAACATAGGACACATTAGTGTTATCTTCCCATGTCCTCTCACATGGATCCTTTACCTTTCAGCCACTTTCCTGTCCAGTCTAAACTCTGCAGTCACCCTTTGCCTCCCTTCTGGTCTATGACCTCAACCTCAAGAGGGCTGGAAGGACCTGACATGGCCATAGCCGCTTGCTCACCTTACCTCCCTAGTTTTTGGTGGCCCAGCTTGGTGTCCAGCTGAGGCAGAGTCAAATTACATCCCCTAGGATTGGCTCTTTCTTTTCCCTCAGATACAGAACTCCTGAATTTTTTTTTTTTTTTTTTGTTTTTTCGAGACAGGGTTTCTCTGTGGCTTTTGAGCCTGTCCTGGAACTAGCTCTGTAGACCAGGCTGCCCTCGAACTCACAGAGATCCGCCTGCCTCTGCCTCCCGAGTGCTGGGATTAAAGGCGTACGCCACCACCGCCCGGCTCAGAACTCCCGAATTTTAGTGAAACAAATAAATGGCTGTTCAGAGTAAGGCTGCCTTCCTGGGTTTCCTTTCAGTTGATGTGCCATGTGACTTAGTTCTGGCCAGTGGTGTGTATACAGACATGGCAGAACTGTCCTCTTCCCCCCTTTTTCCTTCTGTTAAATGGGATGGTGACGCAGTGTCTGGAGCTGGTGGAGCCACTTGGCACGATGAGCTAGATTGAGAAGTGGGAGCCATCACAACAGGAAAGAGACTGAAGGAAGCCTGGGTCCCTGACCCCCAGAAGAGCTCTTAAAACACTGCCAGGGCTTGAAGATGGCTCGCCCTCCAAAGCTAACGCTCATGCTGGAGTTTACACCCCTATCCCCATTGTGAAGTTTTAAGAGGGTAGGAAACAGGACTGTGTCCTTTAGGTAGGGCTTTTGAGAGATTATTAGAATTTAAGTTACCAGGGTAGAGCCACCATGGTCAAACCTCGATAGCTTATCGGGAAGAGGAAGCGACATGTATGCTCTGTTTCTGACCATGTGATGACCTGTGATGACCTGCCAGAATGACAGCCACCACCAGGTGGCTGCTGCACCTCTGGCCTCCAGAGCCATGGGTTAAAACAAGTTTATTTTTTATTTTTTTAAAGATTTATTTATTATGTATACAGTGCTCTGTCTGCATGCCAGAAGAAGGTATACAGATATACAGATCTCATTATAGATGGTTGTGAGCCACCATGTGGTTGCTGGGAATTGAACTTAGGACTTCTAGAAGAGCAGCCAGTGCTCTTAACCTCTGAACCATCTCTCCAGCCCCTAAAACAAGTTTTTTGTTTTGTTTTTTTAGTTGGGTAGTGGTGGTGCATGCCTTTAATTCCAGCACTTGGGAGGCAGAGGCTGGCAGATGTCTGTGAGTTCGAGGCCAGCCTGGTCTACAAAGCGAGTTCCAGGTCAGCTAACCTGGCCAACAAAGAGAGTTCCAGGACAGCTAGGACTGTTACACAGAGAAACCCTGTCTGGAAAAAAAAGTTTTTTTATTATAATCTGCCCAAGTGTGTGGTATGTTGTTGACACACTATCAGGACACTGATAGACCATCTACCTACGTTTCCAAAAGAAAACTAACTTGGCTCAAGCTTCCACTGTGTGAGGCCTGCTGCCTCTCTGCCCACTGATTTGTTCCCACAGACATCCATTGACAAGCTCAGTAGAGGTGTAGGAGCTGGCCAAGGCCATGTCTTTGTGCTCCTGGGATACCAAGGTTGGGACAATCTGTTTTTTTTTTTTTTTAAACGGGGCTGGCTGGTGTGGCTGGTCTCCTTCCTCCCCCAGCCATTTCCTTTGGAGCTCTGCTGTTTGTTCCTTCTTGGAGAAGGGGCTTCACTGATGCCAAGCAGGTGGGCATGACTCATGCCCCTGCCTGGGCTCTGACTGCTCCTACCTCTGTTCTGCTCCTCTGGCAGACTTCCAGGAGGATAGGCATCAGTGTAACTACATGGCCCAGATGGCTGGAAGAAACATCCAGTTCTGGGGCTCTACATTCGGAACTTCTGCATGTCCTCCAAGATCAGCCACAAAGGGGCATGATCACATCTTCTTGCCCCCACATTCTGTTTGTTTTTGTTTTCTGGAGACAGGGTTTCTCTGTAGCTTTAGCTGTCCTGGAACTCGCTCTATAAACCAGGTTGACCTCGAACTCACAGAGATCTGCCTGTTTGTTTTTTTCTTGGGACAGGGTTTCTCTGTGTAGCCCTGGCTGTCCTAGAACTCACTCTGTAGGTCAGGCTAGCCTCAAACTCAGAGATCTGCCTGCGTCTTCCTTCCCAGTTCCAGTTTAGGGATTAAAGGCATGCGCCACCACTGCCTGGGCTTTCTTTTTAATATTACACCTGTATTTCTTTTGTGTGTGCCTGTGCATGTGTAACGGGAACCCACACACCACAGTAGAGATTAGAGGGCAGCATGTGGCAGTTGTTACTCTTCCCACCACGTGGTTCTTGGGGATTAAACTCAGTCAGCAGGCTTAGCAGCAAGCACTCCCACGGAACAACCTCACCAACTCAGTTAATTGCTTCAGAGCTCAGGTAGGAAAAGGACAAGTCGTTTATTAGTTACAACCCTCCCCAATTCTCCTTGGACTCGGGGCATAGAAGTCAGAAGAGGGACCCCAAAGCACCAGAGAAAATAGAGAAGTCTCTCTCGCCACTTGCAGGCTGCTGCCCCCACAGCTGTGAGCAACAGGATACAACCCTCTCTGAGACCCTGACTTCTTGCTGCTCTGGAGGATCCCCACCCCTACCCCTCCGGTCTCCCAGGCCCTTTTCTGAGCTGAACTCCTGGGAGAGTCCTAGATTTGGGACAGCAATGGTCAGCACAGGTTGTCAGGCAGGCCTGCCTAAACACACGTGTAGGGGACAGGTGATACTCAAGGGTGTGCGTGCGCGCGCACGCGTGCGTGCGTGTGTGTGTGTGTGTGTGTGTGTGTGTACGCGTGCGCACGTATGTGTGTTTGGTGAAGTAGGAAGGACCAGCCTGGAGTTCTGTGTTCCAGGATTCCCCTCTTCAGATCCTCCACGCCCTAAGCAGCCAGAGCTCTTCTAGTTGCGATGATCTGTAAGAGGCAAAGGGAGACAGCTGGATTCAGATCTGTGGGTTTTTCTGTTTTTGTTTTGTTTTTTTAGTTTTTGAGACAGGGCTTCTCTGTGTAACAGACCTGGCTGTCCTGGAACTTGCTCTGTAGATCAGGCTGGCCTAGAACTCACAGAGATCCACCTGCCTCTGCCTCCCAAGTGCTGGGATTAAAGGTGTGCGCCACCACTGCCCGGCCTATGTCTGGTTTTTGAGGGGTCCAGATCCTGTTCTATCATGACAAAACCACAGCTCCTGTCAGATGTGGTTAAACAGACTTATAATCCCAAGCCTAGGTGATGGAAGCAGGAATTCAAGGCCAACCTGGGCGATGGACCCTTTCTCAGAAGAACAAACACCAAAAACACCTGAGTTCTGTAAGAAGGGCAAGCAGGCCTGAGGCCCACCAACTTGGTATCAGATTCAGGGTCTCAGTTCTAGACACTCCTCTGAGTTGTTGGTATAACTGCTGTGCCCTGTCCCACACCTTACAAGGCCCTTCCCTCTGCCTCAGGGTCACCCTAATTTCCTGGCTCCTCCTCCAGGGAATGCACTGCTCTGGTCTTTGTTCTTTCTTCTAGCCTCCGCCCCTCAAGGGGGAAGCAAGACTGGCTGGGGGGAGGGGAAGGGGACCAGCCTATCACTTGAGTCCCATGAGCTCATCTTCCTGAAACGTCTTGCTGCCCCTTTGGGGCCCTCTCACCTGTGTTCATGTCTTTGGGGAGTTGACCTGTCTCCAGGAAGAGCCAGAGATCTCTGCATTTCTGAGACTCCGTTCTTGTCACTTTGTAGCTGGCCACAGATCCTACAACTGGAGAGCGGGAAGCAGGAGTGTGGTGAGTTGGGGTCCTTAGCCCCTGCACTTTTTACAAGGGGACCTGGCACAAGCTACTTCTGGGCAGACATGGTGGGTAGGACTCCAGCCAAAACTGGAGTTGGATCACGGTCAGGTCTTTATTGGAAACACATTAACATTGAAGAGTCCCTGGCCATGGATGGTACCCACTATAGAGTACTCACTAGCAGACACCAGCAAGCTCCACTGCACAGGGTATGCAAACTTCCGCTTAATGAACAGCTGCAGGCCGAAAGTCACACCAGTGCCTGCCAAGGAACCATTTCATTGGTCAGCCTGAAGGTGATGGTCTTAGTGCCTACTGCACCTGCGGCGCAGGCGAGATGACGTGGCGCCACCTTCTGGACAGACAGGGCGGGACAGTAGGTTACAGTTTTTTCCCTTTAACGTGTGTTTCTTTTTGTGTCCCAAGATCCCTGGAACCAGCCTACCTGTGACAAAGGTGAAAACGCCCTTCATGAAGGCGTTCGACTGGCACGCGGCATATTCCTCGAGTCCCTGGGATGGAGGTGGTGGTGTTCATGGCTCAGTTCCCTTTCCTCCCCTCCTGCTCCTTCTTTGGGCATGACCTGGTTTGGAGAGGGACACTGGGGACCGGAGATAGCCCACCCTCCCCTAAACTTCAGCGTCTCTATCCCCAAGGCAGGAGGGTCCCCGTTCCGCCACTCCTTGAAGGAGCTCCCCCTGCCTGTAGACTGCTTCAGGTCAGCTGCTGAGAACTAGATCCAGCACCCCAGGCCAGCCTTCTCACCGGGTGCTTGGCGGCCACTGCGTCATCCACTCGGGACAGGCCCAAATTCACCATGGTTGGGCAGGTTCCGCCAGAGAGGACAATCAGACTGAGGGCGGGGTGGAGCCTAAGACTCAGGCCTGCGCAGAACGTAGCAGAGAGGGTCAGGTCCCCGAATCCCCGGTCTAAAGGGAGGAACCTAGATGAGCTCACCACGTGGGCGGAGCTAGGAGGCTGTAGGTCTCGTACGGGCTGGTGCTGGAGTTGAGCTTGGGTTTTGTGACCCAGAAAGCAGCCCTGGATTTCGTCACTCCTTCAAGAGTGCAGTGGTCGGTTTAATTATATGACGTGGGCTTTACTTTAAGACTACAGTCAAGGGTTAAAGTAACAATGGAGCAGAGACTTTTGGAATTCCATTAATTCAATTGAGCCCATTTTTGGTGCCTGTTCTGTGTCAGGGGCTGGAGTCCTATGGAGGAGTCTATAGAGCTAGGCTTGTTACCCACAGGTCAGAAGGTACTGGCTGGACAGGGAGAGGCCAGGACATCCAGGAGGCTCCCAGAGGGGAGCTGGTGGGCTGAGCCTCCTGGAAAGTAGGAGCCAGGAGTAGAGGACGATCGGATGGCATGCGAAAAAGAACTTTGGGAACACAGGTGGGTGGACTACCTGATTCTGACCTTGCCAACCAAGGACTAGGGACAGAGCTAGGGACAGAGAGGGGCAGTAAGTACGTTTTAGGGAAGGCAGTGGGTTGTGCGGCTTGCCATGGAGTGTCCCCGCAGATCCTTCACCCCAGGTTAGAAGCCCTGGTGGTGGCAGAGCTTGATCGTCTGTGGCAGGACTCAGCTGTATGGTGTAGTGACGTTTCCTGAAGATCAGAGAGTAAAACAGCCCCACTGGTCAGCCTTACAGACCAGGCAGTGGCAACACACACCTTTAATCCCAGTAGCCACACTAGTTGTCATAGAAACCGGGCAGTGCATGCCTTTAATCCCAGTGGTGCACCTTCAGTCCCAGTCCTAGAGAGGAATATAAGACAGGAGACATCTCTCAGACAGTCTCATTCTGAAATTTCTGGAGGCAGGATGGCCATTTTGGACTGAGGTTAAGGTAAGAGCCAGTGGCCACCTAATTTGCTTTCCAGATCTTCAGGTTGAACCTCAGTTTCTCTGAGATTTTATTAATCGTGCATCAGTATGGGTTGGGCTCAGAGACTGTGGACAGCAGGTTTGGGTGGTGTTGGGGTTTGCCAGGTGTTTATGCCTGGGTGAAAAGTGTGTTGAGGATCTGGCTGTGGTGCGTACCCGAGTCATCCTAGCGTGGGGGAGGTGAAGGCAGGATGATTTTGAGTTCAAGGTCGGCCTGGGATACACTTGTGGGCCTGTTTCAGGGAGAGAGGAGGGGAGGGGCTGGACTCAGGTCTTTGTGGTTGCATGGCAAGCACTTTAAAGACTCAGCTGACTCTTCAGCTATGTATGTCTGAGTGTGGGTGTGCACACATGTATGTAGGTGATATGCCTGTGTGTGGGTGTGCGCACATGTATGTAGGTGTTATGTCTGTGTGTGGGTGTGCGCACATGTATGTAGGTGCCTGCATATGTCAGAAGAGATCCCCTGAATCCAAGTTACAGGCATCTAGGAGAGGCCTGATATGGGTGCTGGGAACTGAACTCCAGTCCTCTATAAGAGTAGTAAATGGGGCTGGAGAGATGGCTCAGAGGTTAAGAGCATTGCCTGCTCTTCCAAAGGTCCTGAGTTCAATTCCCAGCAACCACATGGTGGCTCACAACCATCTGTTAATGAGGTCTGGTGCCCTCTTCTGGCCTTCAGGCATACACACACAGAATATTGTATACATAATAAATAAATAAAAAAAAAGAGTAGTAAATGCTCTTAGCTACTGAGCTATGTCTTCAGCAATCCCCCCGCCCCATTTCTTTCTCCTCACCTCTTTCTCCTCCTCTTCTTATTTTTGGTTTGCCCCCCCCCCCCGAAAGACAAGGGTCTCTGTGTAGCCCTGGCTGTCCTGGAACTTGCTCTGTAGACCAGGCTGGCCTCAAATGAGATCTCCCTGCCTCTGCCTCCCGAATGGTGGGATTAAAGGTGTGCGCCACCACCACCTAGCAAAAGATTGATAACTGAGTGCTAGAGAGAAGACTCAGCAGTCAAGCGCACTGGCTGTTCTTGCAGAGAATCTGGATTCCATTCCCAGCACTCGTATGCAGCTCACAGCCATCTGTGATTTCAGTCCACGGGAAGTCAATGTCATCATTTGGCTTCCATAGGTACCAGGCACACGTGTGTTACAGACATATATACAGGCAAAACATGCATATACATAAAATGGAAAGTTTTTTAAAAAATTGATTATTGGTTATTAATTAAAGTAATATTTTGTATGGAGTCTGGAGAAATGCAGATGCTCTTAAGAATAAAAATGCACCCCAAGTCCCACCAACTGGCATTAGCTGGTACCTAACAGTGAAAGAGAATGAAGACAGGAGAACTGTGTTACCATGTCACTTCAGGACTCCCGGGGGCCCTGGCATATCCAGAGGGAGGCCCCTGAGTGGGGATCCCTCTGTCTTCACATCCCCACCCCAGCCTCTCACTCACACCTCTGTCGCCTCCCTCCTCCCATCAGGTTCCGCACCCGTCCCTTGCTCCTGCTCTTCTTTGGAGGACAATGATTGGGTTTGTATTCCCGGCTGAGGGATAAGATGCAGCTTCCCTATCATGGTAACAATGGCTGTCCCTGGTGTCCCCAGATCTGCCCCAAGCAGTCACTTTAGGTTGTTGTTCTGGCTTTGTATGTCCGTTTGGATGAAAGTACCGTTTGCGTCCCCCTGATGCCTGCACCCACCCTACCCCTTCTCTGTAGGCTTGAATGTTTTGGTGCTTTTCTCTCTTAGGGCCCAGGCCAGTAGGCCTCACTCAAGTTTCTATGTCCGCCTCCTATATTTGCTACCCACTTTTCTCTGCTGAATGAGCTTCAAGATCCTGAAGTCTTGGCAAGGCCAGGTGTGTGGTCATCAATGGTCAGGGAGTTCCTGACCTGACATGTAGCATTTTTTTTCCCATGGTGGGTCCTGGCTTTGTACTCCTGGGGCAGGCCTGGTCCTGGTCATAGAACTGTAACCTCTTGCCCCATTGCTATGGGGCTGCACTGTAGGCCCCACCCTCTGAGCCTTCCGAGAGAGAGACACTTGAGAATGAACCAGCTCTCAGCACTACTCAGTGGTCCTTTGGGCCTGTCTTCTCTTAGCATAAACATCTGCCCAGTGGCCTCTGGGCTCCTTCCGGGCTGAGTCTCAGACATCTAAAGCTTCCTTGTGCCCACCATCAGGGCTCTGTTCAGCCAGCTGTCTTCCCAGAGGTCCTGAGGTCACCATCCCCCATCTATCTGCCTTTTTGTGTTGTGATCTGGCTGCACCCAGATGGCTTGGCCACCCTCACTCCCCCTGGTGGACAGCTGAACTTCCTTGTACCCTGTATTTGACAGGGATGTTTGTGTTCTTTCTGGTGTGTGGTGTTTTGCAGAAGTATTCTTCCTACATGATGCCCTGACCTTGACCTCAGGTTCTGACTGCTCAGCGTGGCTAGGGCCAGCTGCCTAAAGAGATAAATGGCTTAAGCTTGGGGAAAATAAAGGCTGTTCTTCCTCCTGCATTGAAGCCTCCCTGTCTCAATCCCCCCTCCTTCCCCCCCCCCCCCAGTCTCAGCATCCAAGCCGTGCTGGCGCAGCATTTTTGCTTCTGGGGCTATGCTCAGCATTGGCCACCTTGATCTTTGTCCCCTGTACCTAGAGTGGCCATGGAGTTGCTGTGGTGGCAGAGACTGTGGAAAGAACTCCAAGCCCCATGAGACCTTTGCTGCACCTCTCTCCTTAGTGCTTCAGCCGTCTCTGAGTTGGCTCCCTTTGGCCTATCCACTCATTAATGGGTTCGTTCCTGAAAGTGGGTCTCGGAAGGCTGCGCCGACTACCTCCCCAGTGCTGTCGTCTCGGTGACTCTCTGGGTCTCAGTCTCAAGGTCGCTGTGGATGTTTGGGGGCCTCCCTTGCCTGCTCCTCTTACCGCTGCAGACCCTCCCAGAGTTCAAGCTGCCATTTTGGCTTCTTTGACTTTTATTAGTGCTCACTGGGCACATGCTGGACAGTGTCCAGAGGGGAGTGTGGGAGCACACAACAGACAGCACACTGACACCATCTTCTCATGATCCCTTCTTTTAGGGTCCACACCTGGCCTGGACATAACTGTAGGGGCAGAAGCAGGGGCGCCTTAGGATGCCCGGATCTTCATCTCAGCGACCTTGTAGGAGTAGCGGTAGCCTTGGCCTGTCATCCAGTTGATGCCATCCGCGTAGCTCTCATGGGAGCCGGACAAGTAACGACCATTGAGGTTGGAGTGGTGACAATCCTTGTACCACCAGGCCCCATGGTACAAAGTTGCACAATTCAGATTGTTTGCATCGTTATCCTGGTCATGGGTTGTGAATGGCATGCTGTTGTGACTTGTCAGGGAGTCTCCTAGAAAGATTCACACCCATCAGCCCTCAGGATTAAGGCGGAGCCCATCCCAGATGGGCAGGGGCAGCTTGCAGGTCCCCTTCCATGCCCCCAATAACAACAGCCTCAAGTTTTCTGTGTGATTTACCTGCAGTGCCCCCAAGAAACTGCCCTAGGGTCAGCTTGTATTTCTCCTGTTCTCCAGACACCTGGAAGGAGCTGTACTTGGCATAGGAAGTTTGACCTTGGAAATCTCGTAAGTCGACCAGGAGGTCTTGGCTCCCTATGACATGGGCAGAAGGAAGAAGAAGGCTGAGCCAAGGCAGAGCCTGGGAAGGCAGGCGCTGGCCAAGGGGCTGCTTCCTCACCATTGGCTGTGAGCAGGTGCAGGTAGTCATTGCCCAACCAGAACTCTGTGCCCAGGTTGCCAAAGCCTCTTTTGTAGGAGTCCCAGTCTCGGAAGAAGTCGACGGAGCCGTCCACTCGTCGTTGAAAAACCTGTGGGGTGGATGGGGTAGCCTGTGGGTGTGGGTGTGGGGCTCTGAGGAGTAGGAATGAGGGATACGTCTGGGCCACCCCCTTTCTTGTGCCCCCTTCAGGAAGTGGATGAGGACAAGGTTTCAGAAAGCACGTGGTACAGGTGAATAAAAATGTGATTGGCGGATTCCAGTGGCCCAGGGCAAAAGGCAGGGTTGCCAGATGTTTTGATGCATCTGTCATGGCTGGGGTCCTATTGCCCACTCAACTCACTCTACAGAATTCTAGATTCTGGTCCATCAGTGCTTGGGGTCTCCTTTTTTTTTGTGTGTGTGGTTACTTTGCCATCTCTCTGGCTTCTACCTTTGGGTGGCTGCTGTGTGCAAACCTCATATGCTCCACCTTGAGCCTTCTTACTCACAGTCCAGCCCCCGCCATCCACATCCATGTCACAGAGCACAGTCAGTGGCCGGCAGTCAGGAAGATAGATGGTGTACCAGCCAGTCAGGAAGGCCCCCCGTGTCAGCATGTCTTTGCAGCTCCGGGGCCCTGTACCATGGGGAAACAGGCAGGATTTACCTGTACCTGGGGTGTGCTCCAAGGTCAAGCAAAAGGATCCAGTAATGTGGGTCCTGCACTGTATTCTTGCTGGCAGGAGGTGGGAGGGGCCAGCTGGGAGGTCACTTACCTCTCTGGCACAGGGCATCTCCTAGCTCCTTTTCACCTGGGCAGGAGACATGAGTGTCATTCTTTTCCTTGGTCCCTGCCCAGCACAGACATATCCCCTAGTGCCCCATATTCTACTTGGTATAGCTGGTGCTGGACCCCTCTTGCTGAAGAGCCCTGAACACCCATCCTGGCTGGTCCCTGCTGGCTGCAGGCTTCTTTATGTTTGGCTGCCCTCTGTGATTTGTCCTGTCTGTGATTATGTCTAGAGTGCTGGGCAGAGTGCTGGCTAGGAGGCTGGCTGTGCCTAGTGATGCTTCAGGCTGCATCAACCCCTGATGCTGGGTGCTGAGTCCTTCATCCTGTTTCCTTGGGCCTCCATGCCTTGCTGCTGCTCCTTTGCTATCATTCAGGGTTCCTTGGGCCCCGGCCAGGGCTTGCTTTCCTTTACTCACAACCACAGGGTAACGATGCTGGAAATTTTAAGAGACTTCAGGATGTACTCACCCAGCGACGGTGCAGCTCCGGTGTCACCTTTCTGCCCTGGAGGAATACAGCATAGTAGCCTGGTCCCCGAGCTGGAATCCTGCCAGATCCTCTGTCCTGCCCCGCCCCTCGCATCCAGCCCCTCCTCCAGTCTATGAGCCCCAACATTCCGGTATGCAAAATGAGCCAGGGAGACTTTGGGGAGTCCTGGAATGGTGCTGCTGGAACATCCCCCCTCTTTATCCTCAAGGCCTCCCTTAAACCAACAAAACCCTAACCCTAGATTACTTCATGTAGAACTGCCCTTCTTGGTCCCTTCCTGAGAAATTTGGGTTACCAGGCTCACCTTTGACTCCTGGGGGCCCCCTGGATCCTGGCTCTCCTGTAGACAGAAGGGGTGTTCTTACAGTGTTGGCCTCCACAAGGGAAGAGGTGCCTCTTCATTGCAGTGTGTGTGTGTGTGTGTGTGTGTGTGTGTGTGTGTGTGTGTGTGTGTGTGTGTGTGTGTGTGTGTGTGTACACCTAGGTGTCCATGTGAGCAGAGCTTGTAGGAGGGAGACTTGAATACCCAGCTTTCTAGGAAGTGGATAGGCATCATGCAGCTGGGTAGGGCATAGGGGAGGCGGGTGTGGGGACAGGTGCTACTGATACTGCTCCCAAGCCCTGTCAGGATCTCGGGCGTATTGACCCACAGGAGAGCTCCTTCTTACCTTTGCTGCCAGCAGGCCCCATCTTCCCTGGACTGCCTTGGAAGCCTCGCTCTCCTGGAAACACAAGGACTAAACTGGATCCCATCCCCTAGGTGAGACTGGAGGATTGGCCAGGGCGGAGATGATAGGGAATCTCCCTATCCAGGTCTCTACCTTTCTCAGCAGGGCTGCCATGATCCCCTTTGGGCCCGGGTGGGCCAGGAAAACCAGGGCAACCTTGGATGACAGCCACCTTGTCCTGGGCCCCCAGACCTACAATTTTCACATCTGCACAGAATAAAAGATAAAAGAAAGGTCGCGGCCGGGCAGTGGTGGCGCTCGCCTTTAATCCTAGCACTCGGGAGGCAGAGGCAGGCGGATCTTTGTGAGGGTCGCTTTAGTGCAGCATTGAACAGTCACAGCTTTCTGTACCCACTGTACCCCCAGGAGGCTGAGTGACAGCCTGCCCCTGGATGTGTTCCCAAGCTGCCCTTCTAATACATCCCATTTCCTGCTGCCACACATGCAGGCATATACAAGTATGGGTGTCCCCACATGGCAGAGCAGACGCCTCTCACCTGGACAGGCACCTCCCTCCTGGCCCAGGGCCTGGGAAGGGCCAAGACAGAGTAGTGCCGAGAGAGTCCACAGGGTAGGCCACCCCATTTCTCTGGGTCCAGTAGCCACTCCTTGGCTCCCTGGCTCCAGAGCTGAGACACCAGTGAATGACGGACGAGGTGAAGGCTTTCCCTGCCTGGATTCCTCAGGGCTCAGCTTTTTTTCCCCACAAGGAGCCCAAATTAAAGGCAGGCACACTTCCTGTGTGTCACCAGATGACCAGCTCCACACCCAGTGGTACCCTATAGCGCATGAGCGCGCTACTCACAAACTCAGCTTTCCAGGAATCACATGCAGATGGTGCTGTGCTCAGCTGTGCTCAGCACACTTGCCTGGCCAGCGCTGGGGATTTGTGGGCATGAGGACACCGCCCCCTCCTTCTCGTCCTTCTCCACCTTCCTCTTCCTCTTCCACCTTCCTCTTCTGTTTTTCATTGTTAGTGAAGACAATAGTCCTTAACAGACTTGGAGACAATTGATGAGATTCCTGAAAATCTAGCTCTGAGAGGCAAGGTCGGACAACAGGCTCCTTGGAAGCTGGAGAGGCAGCTTGATGGTGTTGCTAGCTGCTGAGCCCCCCAAGAGCCACACACTGCACAGAGCGCTCCTCAACGGCCCATTCATGTGCACAGCAGACAGAAGTAGCCTTGCTGAGAGAGGGTATGAGGCACTAGCTGGCAATTGGGCCTGGAGGGAGCTGGGCTTGGCCCCTCCAGGCCAGCAGAACCCTTATTTTGACTGCCTTGTGTACCTTAATGCTGACCTACTGCCAAGTCTGGCATTGGCCTGGCTAGGGCTGGGTATAGCAAGGCCAGAGTCACAGCAGCCAGTGAGCAGGGTGCCCTCAGGGACCTGAGTGGCTGGAGTGGTCAAGGAGCTCGTGACTGAAGGAGATAGCTCAGGTGCAGAGTACTCGCTGAGGCTGCTCTGGGTGTCGTACTGAGCTCCAGCTGGTCTTCCTTCTCTTGATCTCTGGGCAGCTGTTGTGTCCAGAGGTCTCTAGGAAGCCCTGTATTAACATCTGGCGACTCAGGGGGTTCCTCTCTTTCTGTCTCTGGCTCTGTGTCCCAGCCACCAGAGGAATCCGTTTGCTATTATGACCTAGGGAGGGACCTGAAGAAGGTTAGTGAGAGCACCGGTTTCCTCAGCCATTTGTTTGTCACCCAGTTAGAACCAGTCATGCTGTGTCTTGGCCTGTCATGGTTTCTCACACACCTCTCTAGCTGTGTGATGTCCAGTGTCCAGATGCCTCTGTATCTTGCTTCTATACCCACTAACAAAAGCAACAAAAGCTGCTGGCCCTGTACTCACCGCTTGTCTGTGCATTCCCTTGTTCATCATCTGTGGACTGACTCAGAGTCCTGGGCGGAGTTCCCATGGCCAACACTGAAGAGCTCTGGTAGGCCTCAGCATGACAAACCTGGCTCCGGGAGGCCTTGCCCTTCCCCCGTTTCCTCTGTCTTACTAAACTGTTAGATTATATTCCTAAGGCTAGTTACCAAGGTCTATTCCCTAATATGGCCTAATATTCCTTTTCCTGAGACTGACCAAGCTGTCAAAGTATTAAACAAAACTAATCAAAAGCCCCCTTTTGGCTTCCCTAATTAACATACCCAATCAAGCCAGCTCATTCTAATGCTGGATTTTCTCATTCCCCTTTATAAACTGCCATTTGCCTATGGGCCACTTCTGTCTTTTCTATCCAGATGCAGTTTTGTCCCTCTGGGGCAAATATCCTTTTCTCCCTCTCCCTTGCCTCTTTCCCCTTCTCCCAGGTCCTCTATCTCTGGTCTTTGTCTCTTATTTCCTGTCCTTTGTCCCTCTGGGGCAAATAAATCTCCTTTGTGCTGAGAACTTGGTCTTGGGGTGCCTTGAGCCAACTTCAAGGTCCTTTCAAACACCGTTACTTTATAAAAGAAGTTATTTTTTTAAAGATTTATTTATTTATTATGTATACAGTATTCTCAGTATTCTGTCTGCATGTATGCCTGCAGACCAGAAGAGGGCACCAGATCTCATTACAGATGGTTGTGAGTCACCATGCAGTTGCTGGGAATTGAACTCAGGACCTTTGGAAGAGCAGGCAATGCTCTTAACCACTGAGCCATCTCTCCAGCCCAAGAAATTATTTTTTCAAGAGCAAGACATACCTATGTGTATGAGTTAGAAGCTACATCAAAGCACAGAAACTGTTCTGTACTACAGGGAAAGGTGGAGGCTCCTAGGCTCCTTTTTGCCTAGGGGGCCCTTTCTTCTTCTTTCCCTGAGTGGTCCTGTGCAGCTTCCTGGGTCTCCCTGCCTGCAGGCCAGATTAGGCCAGTTGTGCTCTGCCTCTTTCCTTCCCACCCTGCCTTCAGGCCACCAACTTCCCTCTTCTCTGTCCTCCCTGGCACCAATTCTTGCTGAATGTGTTCTTTCCTGTCTCCAGCTTGACCCCTGAGCATCATCAGAACTGGAAGTTTCGTAGCATAGCAGTAGCTTCGGCTGGGTCCCCACCTCCAGCAGGCTGAGGCTCTGGTTGGGCACAGCCCAGCCCCTGGATGTTTTAAAAATAAAAGTTAATATGGAGTACATTTTCCAGAGTTACCTCTTTTTAGCCAACTTCACACCTTGATTAATATTTTAGATTTTATTTCTATTTAAAAGTTATTTTATGCATATGGCTGTTTTGCCTGCATGTATGTCTGTATACCACTGCATGTCTGGTGTCCATGGCAGCCAGAAGAGGATGTTAGATCCCTTAGAACTGGAGTTATTGATGGTTATTGTAATGTTTCTGCGTGAGAAGGACCTTGGAGGGAAGGAGCCAAGAGGCTCCATGGCAGGCGAGAGACAAATAACACCATGCAGATGGAAATTAAGTGGGGAGTTTATTCAGAGAAGGGGGAAGGGGAGGGAAGAGACCGGCCTCTGGGGATAGGATTGGTGGAAGAGAAGAGAAGAGAAGAGAAGAGAAGGAAGGGAGGGAGGGAGGGAAGGAGAGAGGGAGAGAGAGAGACACAGAGAGAGAGAAACAGATAAGGCAGACAGAGGCGAAGACCTGCTTGCCTCTTCAGAAAAACAGCAGGAAAGAGCTTGGAATGGGCAGAGCTTATCTCTTCTAATTATGGTTCTGAGCTTGGCCTTTAATGGCTGAGCCATCTCTCCAGCTGGGAGCTTATCTCTTAAAGGAAACTTTTGCACCTGCCTACAGACTATGTAGTGGCATAGTGGTCATAGGACCCTGTGCTGGCCCTGGTGCATCCTTCCAGGTGACAGACCAGCATAATGCCTGAATCCTAACAGTTATGAACCTCCATGTGGGTGCTGGGAGTTGAATCCAGTTCCTCTGGAAGAGCAGCCAGTGCTCTTAACGGCTGAGCCGTCTCTCCTGCCTATAAATTTTATTTTTGTTTTTGTGTGTGTGTATGTCTGTGTGTTTGTGTGCATGTGCACATGTGTGTGCAGATGCCTCAGGAGGCCATAATAGGGAATTGGGTCCCCTGGAGCTGGGGTTCCAGGCAGTCATAAGACACCTGACTTGGGTGCTGGGACCTCAGCAAAGACAATATATGTGCTTAACCTCTGAGCCATCTTTTCAGCCCTGCTAATCACTTTTGTACACTACACAGTTATTTTCTTCCTCAAGTTTTAGAATTTGATCAGGAATGGTGTCACATGCCTGTAATCCTAGCACTGGGAAAGCAGAGGCAGGTAGAGCTATACAAGTTTAAGGCTAGCCTAGTCTATGAAGTGAGTTTCAAACCAGTCAGAGCTAAATAATGAGACTCTATCTTTAAAAATTTTTTTAATTGGGCTGGAGTGTAGCTCAGTGGTTGAATGTTTGCCTTACATGGGGTGCAGGCTTTGTTTAAATTGGGCTAGGGTATAGCTCAGTGGTTGGATGTTTACCTAACACATGGGGCACTGGCTTTGTTAAATTGGGCTGGGGTGGAGCTCAGTGGTTGGATGCAGACATATGTGTTGACTGAGGTTTCTGTCCTGCCCTGTTCCTGTAATTGTTAAGTCCCAAAGAAATCACACAGAGGTCTAAATTAGTTATAAATTGATTGGCCTAGTATCTCAGGCTGCTTATTAACTCTTATAACTTATATTAACCCCAAATACTTGTCTGAGTTAGCCACATGGCTTGGTACCTTTTTCGGCGAGGCAGTCACATCTTGCTTGCTCTGTGTCTGACTTCCTCTGTGTCTGGGTGGTGACTGCAGACTGAAACTTCCCTCTTCCTAGAATTCTCGTCGCCCTGCCTCTACTTCCTGCCTGGCTACTGGCCAATCAGTGTTTATTTAAAATACAAGTGACAGGGTACAGACCATTGTCCCACAGTACATATGCACTACTGCTTATGGTTTTTTTTATGCATGCAGGGTTCTGGGGACTGAACTCAGATCATCCGGTCTGCTGAATTGACCCTCCCCGCCATGAGAGGTGGAGGGTAGAGTGGAGGGCCTCTCAGTGGTCTGGAGCCTGGCTAGACAGGCTGGCCATCGAGTCCAGGAATCTACCTATGTCCGCTTCTCCAATGCTGGGATTATACACTTGCATGCATTACTCTTCTAGTTTCTATCATGTAGGTAGGCCTGAGGCTGACATCCATGTCTTCTTCTGTTGTGGAACAATCTTTTTGTATACTGTGAAGATGTGTCACTCTGATTGGTTTAATATAAACCTGAACAGCCAATAGCTAGGTAGGATTTCAGGCACAGAGGATGCTGGGAAGAAGAAGGGCAGAAACATGAGGAGATGTAGAGGAAGCAGTGTAGGCAATACAGAGTAAAGGTACTGAGCCACCTAAAAGAATGTAGATTAAAAGTATGGGCTAATTTAAGTTATAGGAGCTAGTGGGATATGCCTAAGCTATAGGCTAAGCTTTTTTTTTTTTTTTTTTTTTTTTTTTTTTTTTTTTTTTTTTTTTTTTTTTTTTTTTTTTTTTTTTTGGTTTTTCGAGACAGGGTTTCTCTGTAGCTTTGGAGCCTGTCCTGGAACTAGCTCTTGTAGACCAGGCTGGCTTTGAACTCATAGAGATCCGCCTGCTTCTGCATCCCAAGTGCTGGGATTAAAGGTGTGCGCCACCACCACCTGGCGAAATCTAAGCTTTTATAATTAATAATAACTCTGTGACTTTTTGTGTCTGTGAGCTGGCAGTCCAAAGAAAAATTCTTTTACATTCTTCAGTTGTCCACTACTTTATTTTGGGGGAGAAGGTTTCTTTTTTTTTAAGTTTTTCTTTATTTTTTTTGATATTTATTGAGCTCTACATTTTTCTCTGCTCCCCTCCCTGACTCTCCCCTCCCCCTTTCAATCCTCTCCCAAGGACCCCATGCTCCCAATTTACTCAGTAGATCTTGTCTTTTTCTACTTTCTACTTCCCATGTAGATTAGATCTATGTAAGTCTCTCTTAGTGTCCTCATTGTTGTTTAAGTTCTCTGGGATTGTTGTTTGTAGGCTGGCTTTCTTTGCTTTATGTTTAAAAACCACCTATGAGTGAGTACATGTGATAATGTCTTTCTGTGTCTGGATTACGTCACTCAAAATAATGTTTTCTAGCTCCATCTATTTTCCTGCAAAATTCAAGATGTCGTTATTTTTTTTCTGCTGTGTAGTACTCCATTGTGTAAATGTACCACATTTTTTTTTATCCATTCTTCAATCGAGGGGCAGTTAGGTTGTTTCCAGGTTCTGGCTATGACAAACAAAGCTGCTATTAACATAGTTGAGCACATGTCCTTGTGGCACGATTGAGCATCCTTTGGATATATACCCAAAAGTGGTATTACTGGGTCTTGAGGAAGGTTGTTTCCTAATTTTCTGGAAAATCGCCACACTGACATCCATAGGGGTTATACCAGCTTGCATTCCCACCAGCAATGCAGAAGTGTTCCCTTTTCCACACAACCTCTCCAGCATAAGTTGTCATCAGTGTTTTTGATCTTGGCCATTCTTACAGGTGTTAGATGGAATCTCAGAGTTGTTTTGATTTGCATTTCTCTGATGACTAAGGATGTTGAACATTTCCTTAAGTGTCTTTCAGCCATTATAGATTCATCTGTTGAGAGTTCTCTGTTTAGGTCTGTACTCCATTTTTTTTTTTACTGGATTACGTGATTTTTTTGGTGTCCAATTTCTTGAGTTCTTTGTACATTTTGGAGATCAGACCTCTGTCTGATGTGGGGTTAGTGAAGATCTTTTCCCATTCTGTAGGCTGTCGTTTTGTCTTGTTGACCGTTTCCTTTGCTTTACAGAAGCTTTTCAGTTTCAGGAGGTCCCATTTATTAATTGTTTCTCTCAGTGTCTGTGCTGCTGGGGTTCTATTTAGGAAGTGGTTCCCTGTGCCAATACATTCAAATGTACTTCCCACTTTCTCTTCTATAAGGTTCAGTGTGGCTGGCTTTATGTTGAGGTCTTTGATCCATTTGGACTTGAGTTTTGTACATGGTGATAGATATGGGTCTATTTTCATTCTTCTACATGTTGATATCCAGTTATGCCAGCACCACTTGTTAAATATGCTTTCTTTTTTCCATTTGATACTTTTTGCTTCTTTATCAAAAATCAGGTGTTTGAAGATGTGTGGATTGATATCCGGTTTCTTCTATTTGGTTCCATTGGTCCTCCTGTCTGCTCTTATGCCAATACCAGGCTGTTTTCAGTACTGTAGCTCTATAGTAGAGTTTGAAGTCAGGGATTGTGATGCCTCCAGAAGTTCTTTTATTGTACAGGATTGTTTTGGCTATCCTGGCTTTTTTGCTTTTCCATATGAGGTTGAGTACTGTTCTTTCGAGGTCTTTGAAGAATTTTGCTGGGATTTTGATAGGTATTGCGTTGAATCTGTGGAGAAAGGTTCTTATTTATTTTCCTCATCATGTATATTAAGGTCTTAGGATATAAACCTATTGGCATGCAGGAGTATTTACCTTATATTTTGAGACAGGATCTCTCAGTGAGCCTGAAGTTTTGGCTAGAGTGGCCGGTCAGGTAAGGTCCTGGGATCCTCCTGCAGCACCTGGCTTTTTGTATGGGTACCGGGGATCTGAATTCAGGTCCTCATACTTGTTCAGCAAGCACTTTGCCCACTCACTCCACCACCTCCCTGGTCCTATGCTTGGATCTTTTTATATGGACTCTGGGGGTCAAACTCAAGTTCTCATGCTGCAAGCAAGCACTTTACTGACCGAACATCACTGCAGCCCTTAGTGGATAATCCGTAGGAGGCCACAATGGAATCTGACCACTAGGCACATCCAGCAACTGGCCTTCGTTCTTTGTGGTTCTAGAGGAGGCAGAGACAAGCTCAGAGGTTGCCTGGGTACCTCTCCAGTGTGGCCTCACATAGCCAGTCCTCAGTGGAGCCTATCCTGGGCCTGCCTGTTGCTATGGACTCCAGTTCTGCTGGCCTACTCTTGTGGTCCTCTCAGGATGCTCACCTCTCTGCATCCCCACATGCAGGCAGGGTGCTAAGGCCCCAGCCAAGGAACTGGGAGAACACCGTTTGTAACACTCTCTTTCAGCCTAGGCATAGAGGCATTGGTGGGAGATGGTCCAGTCCAGCAGGGCAGGGAGTGGAGAGAGCCGACTGTGAGACGGTTTGCCCAAGGCCTCGGACATGGACAAGATCTTCAGTGCTTTCCTGTTTTCATGAATCCTGCCACCAATAAGTGGTGACCAAATCCTTTATGACCTGCCCTTGGGGTCTACCCCTCTGTTGTGGGGCAATCTCAGGACAGTGATTTGTCTTTTAAGGATATAGACCTACCACTAGGGGAGGAGTGGCAGAATTCCCACCGTGGCTCAAACAATCACAATTATGGTGCATCCCAAAGATCCAAGGCACAGCTTATACTAGATTCTTCCTGTCTGTGATCAGTGATGGGAGGCGAGGAGAGTTTGTAGTGGGTGGGAGGAGTGGGGATCCAGAGAGGATCACCAGAGGAGGCCTGTAGCAGGCACTGCCTTTCTCCTCTGTGCCAGTAGAAGGCGCTAGTACCTGGAGGAGGAAAAGTGTTCTTTAGGCTAAGTATTTTCCTCTTGCTCCTGTGCAGATCAAAGACTCTGACTGGTGGCAAGCAGTACCCTGCATGTCCATGGACACTTCTGTACCTCATGAAGTGCCATACTGCCTGGCTTACAGAGTACTATGGTGTGTGTACTCCATCCAGCCTATTTTCCCTGTACCCAGCTTCCTTGTCACTGGGACTCCACAGGCATGGATAAAATCTGGGGAGGTCTTTTTGGGTCCTTCCTCCCACAAAGGGAGGTTGGGGAGTTTCAGCAAAGAGTCAGGTGGCTTCTTCTACAGAGGGTCCCTACCCACCACAGTGTCATTATTGCTTCTGTTCACACTTCTTCCTGGGTGAGAAGGGAGTTCTCGTAGTTCAGCACTGGCATGTCACGGTGACTCCATCCATCTGTCATTCATTTATTATCTTCACATGTCATATCCTGAATTAGGGACTGGGGACATGGAAATTCATTTTCAGCTCACTCTCTGTGTGTATTTGTGTGTGAGAGTGTGTGCACGCTCATGCACGTGTGTAGAAAGAGATTTTTAATTTTTTAAATTTATGTTATTATTTTATGTGTAAGAGTGTTTTACCTGCATGTGATTCTGTGCTCCACATGCGTGTGCACCTGTGCTCCACATGCATGTGATTCTGTGCTCCACATGTGTGTGCATCTGTGCTCCACATGCATGTACTTGGCACCTGAGGAGGTGGTGAGACTCCATGTGGGTGCTGGGAGTCAGACTTTCACAACAAGTGCCCCCCAAACCACTGAGCAAACTCTCCAGCAGAAAGAGAGAGAGAGAGAATCAGAGAAAGAGACAGAGAGAGACAGAGAGACACAGAGAGAGACAGAGAGACAGAGAATATACAGAATGCATAGGGAGGCATGTAACAAGACCCCTTCCTCATGGATGCTTGAAACCATGTATAGCATTGAGTATATTGAGTGTATAAACTATGGTTTATTCTTTACTTATGTACCTATGATAAATTTAACTTATAAACTAGGTACAGTAAGAAATAAGATATTAACCACTAATGATAATATAAAGCAATTAGAACAGTGTACTAGAATAAATCTGTGCCAGTGGCCATGTCAGAGGAGCAGCAGAAGGCAGTTGACTTCAGGGTGTCGGCCCACCAGGAGATGAATTCCTGATGGGTGAATCTCGGACAGGCAAGGCCCAGAGACCACAGATTCCAGAGTGTCCTTTGCTTCTGCTGAGCCTTCACACGTTTGCTGCTGCCATCTTTCTCTGGTCTCTGGCATGGTGTGAATGGGTGTGGGAGATCCCCTGTAAAGTGGTGTGTTTATCTCATGGAAACATCCCATTGTACTGGACGTGTTTACCTGTGTATTATTATGAAGATGATTTCTTCTTAAGTTGTACTATGTAATTGATAATAATAATGTTAGTTTAAATAGAGTTTTAATGATAAAACAAGTGTCACACAGCTGGAACACATGTGTGGCTATTGAGGAGCCACATAGACCGTGGCTTAGGTTAATGATTAAGAAAAACAATTGAGTTGCAGTAGCTCAGTTAGTTTAAAATCTTCAAATCTTAACGTTGGGAGATGTGTTCACAGATTTTGGAGTGTATCAGAGCTAAAACAAAGCTTTGAAAATAACTTAAAAGTTAGACTAACATGTCTTTGTTAAATATCTTTGAGGTGAAAACCCCAAGAAGACATTATAAAGTTTGAGAAAGGCACATGGCTGAGTGAGGAACTCATTAAGGTCAGGGAACAAGAACAAAGCATCCCAATTATCATTAGCTGACATGCTTTTCTTGCTAGGGTGGGTTGGTGATCAAAGGTTGATGATGATTAATTCCTTGTACCCATTTCTGCCCTCAATCTCCTGACATAAAAAACTATTGATGAGTAGGTATGACCCTAAAGATTTAAAGTAGAGCTGACTAATTCTTTCTCATTTATAAGAGTTTAGGTTTGTGATTCCTTTAAGATTTCTTTTAAGGCTGGGCGGTGGTGGCGCACGCCTTTAATCCCAGCACTCAGGAGGCAGAGGTAGGTGGATCTTTGTGAGTTCGAGGCCAGCCTGGTCTATAAGAGCTAGTTCCAGGACAGGCTCCAAAGCTACAGAGAGACCCTGTCTCGAAAAACCAAAAAGAAAAAAAAAAAAAGATTTCTTAAGATTACCTTTCAAGATAAGTAGTAAAGTGATTGGTCCGTTCTTTGTAACTGAAAAACACAGCCTGTCAGTAAAAGACTTGACTGAGAAAAATACCTTGCTTGCTTACACTCTGTTAATTTATAACTTGCTTGGGTATGAATGTGCATGGGTTCTTGGGGATAATTTGTTTTTCACCTATAATACATAAAATGTTTAATCATGTAAGGGATATGGAAAACATGCTGTTTTTCACTTGTGTTCATTATAATCATTTACTTGAAAAATGGAATGTGACCACCTTGTAATTCCTATATTACTTGAGAAACTTTGCTGGGGTATATAAACTGTAGAGAAAAACTATACAGTAGAAGAATTCAGAAGAATGAAGAAGGGAACCATCAAGAGAGTGTGTGTCTTTTCTCAGAACTGTTCTCTGTTTAACCCCGATACATTGCTTAGCTCTGTAATGTCTTTTAATATTTGGGGATGAGGTTATGGTTAATACTGGTTGACTTTGTGTTGTGGTTAATCTTGTCAACTTGATGGCATTTAAAACTGCCATGTAAACAAACCCCCGGACATAGCTGTGATGGGGTTTCTAGACTGACTTTACTGAGGAGGTAAAACTTCACTGTCTGTGGCACTATTCTCTGGGGTGGAGTGCTGGGCTGAATAAAAAGAGTTCTGATTTCAGTCCCTTGTTACCCTTTCCGGGAAGGCTTTCTCTGCTCTATCCTGTGACAGTGGTGAGCTGGTTCCTCTGAAACATCTCAGAAGTTTCAAGCCTTTGGCCCTGTCCCTCACTCTCTGAGGGACACTCAGGGTCTTTCTCTGATTCAGTGCCTTGTCTGTTCTGAATGGCAGGCTCTGGCCACTCTAGTGGGCCCTGGATCCTGGTTAGAGGGTCTGGGTGGTGTGTTTGGAGGCCGGGGTCCATAGGTACTCTGTGGAGACAAAGGCCACTTGGAGAGACCTGCCAGGTTCCGGCCTTCACCAGCCCCAGTGCCTCTCTGACATCTGTTTCCACGTGACCACTTCTGAAAGTAGTGATAAGATGGCCATTGATACCGTCATCCACGTTAGCTGCTGCCCTGCCATTCCTGTCCCAGGCCTGCTTGTAGGAAGCCTGACTTGGGGCATCTGGAGGGAGGGTGCCCAGGACTGTCTCACTGCTCTGCTGTCACTAGCTGTGCCCCAGAATGAGCTCCAGAAACAAGCCCAGGACTGACCCAGCCATGACTTAGATATGAGAGAGAGAGGGAAGACCAGATGGTGCACCACATCCTAGGGATGTGTTTGGGAGCATTGCCGGGGTTTCCCAGCAGCACCCTGTATCTAACCAGGCTAGAGGGTGGACAGAGGTGTGTGGGGTGTAAGTCCAGACAGCATGAGAGAACTTTGGCATACTCCGTGTCCAGGGGCTGCGACTGGTGACGTGCCCAGAGGTGTGGGGACAATTCCTCTGGTGTGTATCAAATGAGAGCCTTCCTGCCTTGAGCCCTCTAGCCAGCTATCCCTGGGGCCAGAGGGGACACACAAGTGATTATGCCATAGAATGGACAAAAGGGCCTGGGTTTCCCAGGTGCTCATTCCCCAGCCCCAAACCCAGGACTATGCTGGTCTATAAAGCCAGTGCCGCTGGGTCTGGGGGACTTGGGTGTCAGGGTTGGAGAGCAGGTGTAGGGCTGGGCCAGTCCCCATGAGCTATGCAGTAGTAGTTTCTTGTCAATACTGCCAGCCTACAAATAATGACTTGGAGACTTATCAGTAATTATGAAAGCTTGGCCTTAGGTTAGGCTTGTTCCTAGCTAGTTCTTATTACTGAAATTAATCCATATTGTTTTAATTGGCCTTCTTTCATGTGGCTTGGTTCTTTATACTGCCCATCCTGCCTCCTTTGCACATGGCTGGCGACTCTGCCTTCTCCTTCTCAGTGTTCTCTTTCTGCCTAGAAGCCTTGCCTATCTCTCTTGCCTAGCTATTGGCTCCTCAGCTTTTTATTACACCAATCACAGCAATATATATTCACAGTGTAGTACAAATATCCCACATTTCCTTTTTCTTGTCTGAATAAAAAGGGAAGGTTTTAACTCTAACACAGTAAAATTATATTCAATAAGAACAATTACCAGGTAAGAATTACATTTACAATGTCCAGCCTATCTGTATTTCACAAATTTAGAGAAAATCATCTATTATCATTATCTATTCTCTTGGTGAGTCAAAAGTTTTGTACCTAATTTACTTTTTATTCCAATTTGTATTACCAACTCAAAACTATCTTTTTAGACCTCAAAACATTTTCTTCGGTAAACAACTTAAGCTATTATGTCTCTCAATCTTACAAACTTTACACCTCTTTTGTGAGTTTCTTTTCTGAATTTGGTAACAAGGAAAACTGTAACTATAACTATCTAGTTTTTAACCACATCAAAGACTGGAGAAGGGTATAATATTACCTGAGTAAACAGGAAGTGCAGAGCAAGCAACTTCTAAAACTATAGACATGAGAAAGACATCTGGCTCCCTGGACAGTCACCTACAAGTTCTCTGCAACATCGGGGCAACCATCTCCAGCCTACAGGCCTAGAATATATGACAGACTTCTCTGTGAAGCAGGAATTTTGAAGGACTGTCCCACCTTGTCCTGATGAAGTTCAATAGTTGCTTTTTTTGTGTGTTCTCATCCAATTTGGACAGCATACTGTCAGCAGTCGAGGCAAGTTTCTTGTCCAGATGGCTAGCTTTGTGCTGTGTGACAGTGGTCTTGTACCCTGTAAAGATTTATCACTGTGCAGTTACCAGGGATGGCCTGTGTCCAGGTCTAAAGCAGCCCCTGAGTAGTTGCAGCTGGAGCTTGGTGCCTCCCAACATTGTCACAGCAGGAGGCCTAATACCTTTTGGACATCAAATTCAGGCTGCAGCCAGACCTCAGCTGGAGCCTTAGACACCCAGGACAGCACCAGTACTCAGCTCTGTGGTGGGATATTTGTACACAGTGGAAACAGAGGCTCAAAGTGATCAATGGCCAACCCTGGCAGAGAATCTCACTGTGTGACCTTACACAGGCTCCTGCTTCTCTGATCTTTGGTTTGTCCCTGGGGTTTCTGGGCAAGGAGGCCCACATGCTGGCTACTGGCCTGTAATCACAAAGTTCTCAGGCCTCAGATGTGTCATGGCCATGGTGTCCAACTGCAAAGTCTTTCCGACAATAAGGACTGTGTGCTGATGTCCATCAGAGCAATAAAGGCCTCTGTGGAGGGTGACCTCACTGTCCACATGGAGTTCCCGAGGTGAGTAGCCTGGGAACTGGCTGGCTGAGAGGGGCCAAGTGCTCTAGCAGGAAGTGATGTCCTGGGAGGGTAGATGGCTGTGACCAGGTAAATGCTGAGTTCTGAGTTCCAGGTAGGTCCTGTTGGAGACCAGGAAGTCTCCTGAGAGCACCTGATGGGCTCATGTAAGGGACACCTGGGGGAGCCCTGCTTCCACATCCATCCTCCCCAGGGTTTTACTTGTGTTGTACGACGGGTGCAGCCAACTGCTGTCCGTGTCGTTGGGTATTAGCCACCTGTGCCACTTCCTCTGCAGCCCTGGACTACCGGATGTGCATGTCTCTGACTGTAGCTCCTTCCCCACCTCACTTCTCTGTGCACCCCACCATTCAGCCCAGTGGTTTCCCCAGAATCTCCCTTCCCTCTGGCCCTATTCAGCTTCTCCTCACTCTTCCCTTGCCCCCTTTAGGTCATGCTTGTTGGGGTTGTCCCACATCTTGCCCCTTAGCACTTGCTCTACCCTTTCCTTGTCCCCGTCCCATCCATCTGGGACAGCCTGGCTAGGACAAGGATGGTGGGCAGGAGGTGGAGATGGTAAGTAGAGAGTATGGCGGGGGACCTCCCCTCAGCTGTAGACCAGGGAAGCTTTGCTAGGAGAGGACCCTGAGGACCGGGCAGCACAGACATAGCAGTGCCCCTCTTTAGGGTGGGAACCCTTTTATCCTTTTTTGGTAAGCCTCCCCTGCCTGAACCCCCAAATCGAAGCTGATTCTACTTTAATTTTCCCCACTTCACAAAATGGAGAGATGAGAGTTGGGGCCTGGTGGAGAAGCTGCGGGGAAAGCTATTCAAGGAGATAGGGCTTAGGAGTTGAAGTGGGCACCCCAGCCTCTCTTAGAACCTTATATGAAATGAGGAGAGGCTGTGCAACAGGCATCCCAAGTGACCAGTGCCAACACTTTCCAGACTGGCTGTAGGGTGACTTCTCTGCTGAGCTCGGGACCACAAGACCTTCAGTGACCTCATCTCAGCCCTGAAATCTGCCGTCCCTTCTGCCTGTCAAGCCTCGTGTTTATGTCTTTAGCTGAGACCTGTCTCATGGAAGAAGCCACCTGGTTTTTGGGGGCCACCTCAATAAACCAGGGAAAAGAGACAGAAAGAATTCTCTCCTAGTGCAGGAAGCTGAAGTCAGGAACGCAGGTGTGTGAGCCTGGGAGAGGCCCTTGGCTGGTATGTCCTCTGTTCTGAGCAGCTTGGGTCTTGGCTGCATCACTCCAGGAGGTGCCTCTTTCCTCTGCCTGTCTACATCTGAATTATTTTTTTATAAGGATGCCTGTGTTTGGATTAGGGCTACCCTAACCTTAGGATGATTCCCTTCTGAGACCCTTAACCAATATGGCTGCAGAAACCTTGTCTTCCAGTAAGATCTCTTTAGTGAGCCTTAAAGGTTTTTGCCTTCAAGACTCCCTTTCAGGGTTCAATTAAAGACACCACGGGTAACTAAAGGGGGGCTAGAAATTTGAGGGGTAAGAAATCTCACAGCAGGAATCGTCCATTCATATTTCTTCTTCCTTCTCTTCTTTCTCATTTCTATCAATTCTCCCTTGCTTGCTCTTGCTCTATCTTCTACTTCATTCTACAGTGTCCCTCGTTCTACCCATTACAAATGTTCCCAGTCACATATATCCTTAAAACCAGGCTCCAGGGCTGGAATTCCACTTTTGCCCCATAGAAAATCAGATAAGCGTTTTTACTTACATACACACAGGTCCATGGAAGTGGCTAGTTCACATCCGGTGAACTCCTTAATGTAGAAAGTTAGTAAGAAAGGAATTAAATCGGGGCTGGAGAGATGGCTCAGAGGTTAAGATCACTGACTGATCTTCCAAAGGTCCTGAGTTCAAGTCCCAGCAACCACATGGTGGCTCACAACCATCTGTAATGATGCCTTCTTCTGGCCTGCAGGTGTACATGCAGGCAGAATACTGTATACATAATAAATAATAAAGAAAACATTTAAAAAAAAGAAAGGAATTAAATCATCAGGGCATTCTAAAGGGGAAGGGAAGGTTAGTGTGCTATACTACAGTTTTAGGTGGCTAGTAAAAAGCTAAAGGGTTTATTTTCAATAATGTTATGAATAGGGCACGGATTATATTTTAAATCAACGTGCCTCTTCTTTTCTCCCAGTATGCATAGAATCAAGTAACCAAACAACCTGTGTAAATAGTCAGATAGAAGCTGATGGCTCTTGATCAGATAGCACATACATCAGATGCTGCAGTTTTTAAGAGCCTAGGTCTGGAGTCAGACTTACTGCTCTAGGCGATAGAAACAAAGAAGGGACCCAGGCCTCTGAATGGTTAGTTCCGGGCTATGCTGTTATCAGCTGTTCTGATCATGGGTATTGTGGGGTAAAACCAGAGCAGCAGCTTGGGCAGGTAGTGATTCTACGTCCTTGGAGATCTGTGAATATCTTATATGGGATGCTCTTTGCCTGGACCCTAAACTCTGACCGGATACCTGCTGATAAAGATAATTGCAGGAAGGCAGATCTCAGTGCTTACCTAGGAGAGAGGAACAAGGCCTGGCCAGTGGGAAACTGTTCTCATTAAATGGTTCTGAACTGTGGGAATTAATCTTCAGATATGTAACAGGAAGGAAGTCAGCCACAGCGAAAAATCTACAGCAAAGGACAGCCACTTTACTCACAAAGCAACACCAAACAGCCTTGCCTTTTGGTTTAGCCTTAGCCAGATCCCTTGGTTCCGATGAGTCGCTTGGGAAATAATGGCTGAACATTTACTGTATGATGTTGCGGCTTGTAGCGGGTCTCTTTCAGAGGCTCTGTTTTGTTTGTTTTTGATTTTTGTTGCTGTTTTTGCAAGACAGGGTTTCTTATTGTAACAGCTCTGACTGTCCTGAAACTTGCTTTGTAGACCAGTCTGGCTTTGAACTCACAGAGATCTGCCTGCCTCTGCCTCCCGAGTGCTGGGATTAAAGGCGTGCGCCGCCACCACCCAGCTATTCCCTGGATGGGGAATACTGTTCAGTCCAGTGTACCCCATGTCTTCTTAGCCTTTGGGCTTCCTCCCCAGGGCTTGCACCTTATTCTGTAATTGTGTCGTCCTGTTCCCAAGAACCCTATGAAGGCAGAACTGCCAACTTCCCATTTACTGCCCCACTACAGGGTTGGGCTTCAGTGTGCTCTGCAGGGCTGTTTAGATCCACAGAAAGTCAAAACAGCACACACGCTCCCAGCCCTTGGACTGAGTGGGCGTGGAGAAGAGACTATTCAGAGGCCTATGAGGACCGGAAATGTACTGAGATATAGGGAGCTGGGAGAGAAGGAAAATAACAAGAACCACATAGGGTTCCCCCTGAGAGAGGCACAGGGGGTTTCATTTAAACTTGGTACAGGGAGGTTGCTGCAGTCACAGGGGAAAACGAGCATAGTATATGTGGGTTCTCAGTGTCTTTGGTGAAACTGAAGTGAAGGGCCAGAGTTTGGACATATTAGGGAGTGAGGTGGGGCCCAGAGTGGCCCCAAGAAGGCCTCACTCGGTTCCTGAGGTTGGCTGCCCCTACACAAACACAACCACGCCATCATCACCCCCTTGACAAATGTCCTTGCTACTCCCCACAAGCCCAGCACTGCCCCCAAGGTTGTCAACCCACAAAGACAAGAAAGATAATTCTGTCACCAAAGCTTGTTAAGATGGGTCCTGGCCACCAGGCTTCTTTGGATGTAGGAACTGGAGTTGGAACAGCAGGAGGACTATGGGGTCTTGGGATCTTGCTGCAGGCAGGTTCTTGGGGGAACGTACCCAACCAAATCACGGCGGAAGCTGCCCAGTTCCTATCCAAACTCATTGCTAACGATTTTGGACCCTCACAAAATCCTAAGTAGTAGATGACTTGCGAATGTATGAAATTACATGCATCTAGGGGTTGGAGGTGGGTTGATACCCTGATGGATTGTCCTGGTATGGTGGGGAGAGACATTTGTAGTGTTTCTTCAGATCTGAAGTCCTCTCATTATTTTCCTACCCTCCTAGCTCTCTATATCTCGGTACATTTCCAGTCCTCAGAGGCCGCTGAATATTTTCCCCTGTCCACTTAGCACAGGGGCTGGGAGCGTGTGTGCTGTTTTGACTTTCTGTGGATCTAAACAGCCCTGTTGAACATACGTAAGCCTCCATTATCAGGTAGTTTTGAAAATATAAGAGACTAGAAAGAAAGAAGAAAAAAGAGACTAGAATCAATGACAAGTCACTTTGTCATTTTCCTATCACTTTGGCCCCTCTGCTGAGGGCCTTACAGAACCTCGAGATTACTAGTCCTGTAAGAGTGAGGGACACAGAAGTGTGGTGGGTTCTGTAAGGTCTCTGGGAAGCCGCCATGGAGAGGCATCTCTAGTCTTTGGTGGGGACATCAGCAGCAGTGTGTGTATGAGGTGTTAATGGTTTTGTAGAAGCTTTGGTGACAGAATTATCTTTCCTTTTCTTTGTGGGTTGACAACCCTGGGGGCAGTGCTCTGCTTGTGGGGAGTAGCAAGGACATTTGTCAAGGGGGTGATGATGGAGTGGTTGTGTTTATTTTGTGTAGGAGCAGCCAACCTCACTGTGACCTCAGGAACCGAGTGAGGCCCCACCTCGCTCCCTAATAAGTCCCTATTCTGGCCCTTCTTCTACCCAATAAGCAAATTCTGTATCCCCATAGCTCCTTGACTCTTTGGAGATGCCCTTGGGCAGGGCACAGTGCCCCTGTCTTGATTCCATCCCTCCTGGGGAGACTGAAGTGAACTCTGGCCACTTAGGTTCCCCCCTCCCCCGGGAGAGGAGCAGGAGGTTTCATTTAAATTTGATGCTGGGAGGTTGCTGCAATCACAGAGAAAGATGAGCCCTGCTTATGTGGGTTCTCAGTGCCCTTGGTGAAACTGCGGTGCCTTGTGAAGATGGCCCAGGCTCCTTTGGATGCAGGAGGTGGAGCTGGAGCTGGAGCAGCAGGAAGGCCATGGAGTTTCTTGTCTGGGTTTGGCTTCCCACTACTGTCGTGATCTTGGTTAAATGGTTTGGATCTCTGGGAGCATGAAAAATGGGTCAGGACAGTGGGCAGTGGGCCCCTAGACCTTGCTTGGCTAGCTGTCACGTGTATTCCCTGACAGACCCCCTGGACCCATGGAACTAGCTCCTTCTAGTCTTTCTTCTCAGATTAAGGCACCGAGGCACAGAGCCTGGGCAAGTTATTCAAGGTCACATGACAGGCAATCCAGGTGTGTGGTCAGGTCCCGTGGTGTAGGCTCTGCATTGCTCTGGAATAAGATGTGGGATGCGGGGGTCCCTCTGTAGGGACCATCACTGCTGTTGTCTTTATGGCACAGAACCCCCATTCTCTTACTGGGTCTCGTTCTCATATGCAAAGGGCCAGGATGGGGTGCGGAAGGTACTGCAGTTCTGGTCCATTGCTCATCAGTGTGTGGGTTGATGCAGAGAGAGCAGAAATTGAGTCTCTGAGCAGCTGGTAGCCAGCGTTGCCCAATGACATTCTCTGGGTGGTTGCACATGCTTGCACTCTCTCCAAATATAAGCCCTAACCCTCCATAAACAGAAACCACAATCCAGGCCCTGAGATGGAAGCCAGGCTGCTGAGGACCATCTGGGGACTCTTCCTGGTATACCTGCTTCAGGCAGAGTCTACAAGGGTAGACCTAGTGCCAGAGAAGGTGCCTCTTTCTTCTTAGCTTGGAGGCGCTACTGGGGCTTGATGGGAAGTTGGGCAGGGAGGGAAGAGAGTGTCTAGCCACTGTGAGTCTCTTCGCGTTCCACCCAACTCCTAGTTAGCTACAACATAGATGGCAGAGACAGGACCAACTCTTGAGGTCCCTGTCCCCAAGGCAGGCAGCATAGGTCCCTTAAGAGACCCTTAGCTCCATGGACCACTCCTCTCCCTGAGTTTTCTCATGTGCCTCCTGTGCCAAGGCAGTAGAGGCCAGTCACCTCTGGGTCCTTGATGATTTACAGATTTAGGGTCCTTTCCGGCTCCCTGGTTCATGGGGTTCCTATGACCCCCTCCCTGTGCACTGTGGAGCCAGAAGAGGACTTCTCCAGAGTGGACAGCTTGTCTGCCTGGATTCCTCTCTCTATGCCCGGGATCCTTCTTGAGACCAGCAGGCTCACATTGTAAACTCAGAGGGGTCAGGCTTTGCAGGACACATATTCTTTCCTTTTGTAACAGTAACCAGTTTCTAAAAGTTTCAGGTGATGTCCTGTGCTCTGGGAACACTGAGCATGAGCCCAGGGCGATGAATTGGTAGAACCACGCTTGATTCAGTGTGCTGGCTGTAGGCCTGAAGGCCTCCTCTCCACACACCTGTTGGGAGGGTCTCCTGGCAGACCAGCCTTGGGTCAGGATCTTCCGGAAGGGACATTTCTGTCTGGTGACCTGAAAGGTCCCCTGGGAAGGAAAACTTGGCTGAGGACAAGTGGCCTCCCAGTGTCATGATTGTCTATTGACCCCTCAAACCTGCTGGAGGGGCCCTGAAATATCCTCTATAGCCCAGGAGCTGGAGACCTAGTGTGGCTGGACCGCTCAGAGCTAAGGCTGGCTCTAGTGCTCTCCTCTAGATTGCAGGGTTCTGGAAGGAGGTGGCTGTGACTTCTGAGCAGAACCTGGTGCTGAAGACTCAGAGGAGGGTAGAGGGCTTGTTCCTCACCTTCAGTGGAAGTAACATCACTGTGAAGGCTGTGTACAACAGGTAAGGGGCCTGGGTCATTTGGGGATGTGACCTGTTGGGAAGGAGGAGACATGTATGTAGTTGAACACAGTCCGGCTGTATGTCTTGTCGTGATGAGATCATCAGTGTGTGGGCTAGCCTTCCCCATATCCATCTGCCTGGGCCCTCCCACCCCAGAGAAAACTAGATCCAGACTCCTAGCACTGCATTTCTGCCAAAATATAAGCAAGGGCTTAAGATAAAGCCCTGTTGCTTGATAAAAATGTGTGACTTGTAGCTGGCTCCCCGAAGTGAGGGGCTGGGGCTCCCTGCCCTACGCATGGCCCCCTTTCCATGAATTCTGGGCTCCAGGATGCTCCCCAGCTTGTCAGCCCTCTTTCTGAAGGTATGCCCTGTTCAAGGATGTGCTCATCAGGTAGAATGCAAGGGGTAGGTTCTTTGTTTTGTTTTGTTTTGTTTTTTGAGACGGGGTTTCTCTCTGTAGCTTTGGAGCCTGTCCTGGAACTTGCTCTGTAGACCAGGCTGGCCTCGAACTCACAAAGCTCTGCCTTTCTTTGCTTCCTGAGTGGTGGGATGAAAGGTGTGAGCCACCACTGCCTGGCTAGGCTAACAAACAATGTGATGCTTTCCAGCTCAGGAAGCTGCGTGACAGAAACATCAGTGGGTTCAGGAAGAGACACTGTTGGAGAATTTGCTTTTCCTGGTAAGTACTGCCTTGTTGCTAACGTTGCAGCTGCCTGGCCCTGAGTCCTATCTCCCCCTGGCCTCGAGGCAGTCTGTGCCATCCATGGGATTCTCAGGCCCTGGACCGCAGGCCCCTCATCTCTACTCGTGTCCTGGGTTTGCCTTCAAAAGTTGTCTTCCCAGGATGTCAGAGGCAAGTCTCAGCACTAGGCAGAAACAGAAGGGAATTAGGTTCTGCAGATCCAGTCTCCGAGGTCAGCCCCCACCGTACCCCATCCCCCAGAGTGTTCAGGTCTGAGCAAGGCTTCCTAACCCTGCCACTGACTCCTGAAGGCCAAAGGAAGATCTGCGTGCTGGACACGGACTATGAGCACTACACCATCCTCAAGCTGTCCCTGCTCTGGCAGGGTAGAAACTTCCATGTGCTCAAGTACTTCAGTAAGTTGAGCCTGGGTTGGGGCAGAGCCCTCTGGCTGCCTTCCTTCAGGCTGTCAGCCCAGCTCTGCCGTGCCCCACAGCTCGGAGCCTTGAGACTGAGGATGAGCCAGGCTTCTGGAGGTTTCGGGAAATGACAGCCGACCAAGGCCTTTACATGCTGACCCGACATGGTGAGCATAGCCCTTGAGGAGGATGCTGGACCAGGCCCCTGTTATGGGGTCGGATGCCCTCCTGACTGAACCACCTGTTGTCCCATCCCACAGGGAGGTGTGCTGAGCTCTTGAAAGAGGTGAGCCCACTACCCTTGGTCTGCATTGCAGCCCAACCCTCATGGAGCCCCCGCTGGCCCTCCTAGATCCTGGTCCTGGAAAGAAGGGGTCCTCCACCCCTCCTCTGATCAGGACAGCCAACAGCCCTGATGGGCAGCTTCAGATGTATCTGTTATGTACTCTGGAAAGAACGGTCTGCCATGTGACCCCAAGCTGTCATGCTAGGTTGTCATGCCTTTGGGTGTGGGACAGAATTAGGTTGGACAAGAGAGGTCCCTTATTTGTATTGTTCTGTTCAGCAGGGCTCAGTCCCTTCATGTTCTGCCAGCTGGTGAGATGGAGTTCAGCTCTGTTGGATATCTTGGGGTTTCCTGTGTCTAACACCATGCTAATCCACTACCTACAAAACCTCCCTGTCACAGCCCAGGCCCCAGAGGTTGACATTATAACCCATTTTGCAGATAGAGACTCCAAGGCTCAGGGAACCAGCGCTTTGCAAAAACCAGGCAACAGGGGTGCCAGGTACCTAGCTTGTGACACTTGACCAGCACCTCAGGGTCCCTGAAGGCCACACATGGCCCTAAGCTTTGCTGTTCTGCCTACAGGGACTGGTCTGAATAGCTTCTGCCCAGGCCTGCAGCTGCAGCCCCGCCCACCTGGCCTCTCCTGCTCCTGCCCAAAGGGCCTCGTGCACCTGCTTCAAATAAACCCTGCTGCCAAATGCTGCCTGTCATCTTTCCTGGGGACAGGGAGAGGGGTGGCAGGAAGGTTGCTCTGGCCCAGGTGGAGGAAACGAGCCTGCGTTTTCCACGAATGCTTGGTGAAGAATGCACCTCTCACACAGGGCAGCAGTCCTAGACCCCGCGTGAAAAGGCCCTGCCCCGCCCCGCCCCACCCTGCCCCGCCCCAATCATGCTCTCCTGGGTAGTGGGTCCCACAGTCCCTTCCGCACTCTCGCACCCTGTCCATCCTGTTCTTAAGGGCTAGTGGCACCTCAGGATGCTATGAGGACACATGAGGGCAGGTCTGGAGCTTTGTGGGTCTCTGGGCAGAGGAGTAGCGGAGGCGTGCTTTTCAAAAGGCTGTCACATGTTCCGGGCCATGCTGGAGGCAGAGCCTCCAGGGAAGACATGCAGAAATGTGTGGCTCTGGCTGTGAAGGACCCTCTAACCCTCCCACTGCCCACTTTGTTGTCTGCATACCTCTACACCTTCCCTTGACACATCCCTCGGAGGTGACTTGTCCCCACTGGACAGATGGGCAGCTCACCCTCATAGGACAGAACTGAGTCCATACCAGGACCCCTTTCCTGAGGCCAGTGCTGGGTTCCTTGCCACATTCTGAATATGGCAAAGGTGTTGCAGTGGCCACTGTGTGTGTCTTGATGGAGAATAGGTGGAGCAGCGTGCAATTTAGCAGGATCCTGGAGGACTCCTTTATTTGTTCGAAAGGTAGTAAAAATCCTTTGCATCTGTCTTGAACATGGGTTAAGCACAGAGACTTTCTAAGAAGACAGATCTTACAGTTACTCCTGGGCATATACCCCACCCACTCAAAACTCCTGGTGCTGGAGCTTCCTCCAGCTTGTTTCATTGCCCTTGGGGATCGCGTACAAATCAGTATCAGGATGAGATTATTAGCATCAGGATAGCTCAGTTCTGAACGGAGCAAACTGCCACACCCACAGCGGTGTCGCCTGTGTGACAACGATGCCTCTGGTCCAGAGGACACAGGCTGGGGGGTTCGTGCTGTTCGCGGATAGGCCTCCGGTGGTTCCTTAGCAATCAGCTCAGGTCATGAACTTGAATGAAAGATTATGTACTCACCACTGTCATAGATGGTTAGCTGCCTCTGCGATTCTTTCCTGTTTCCTGATAATGTTCTTTGCTGTACTTGGCCAAATGTATAATATTACCAGAGAACCCCTTGATGTTCCTGGAAATGGTAATTCTGATATGTGATACTAAAACAGTGCTCAAGATGCCTCCAGTGTTTCAAGCCCTTGTGCAAATTCTGGATGATAACAAAAAGAGATCAGTGGGGAGGTATTATGGATGAGTTACAGCAGCGGGAACTTTTCCTAAAAAGACTGATGATTTGGGGGAAACATAGGTTAAGATCCAGATGTTGTTAGGAAACCCCCATTCTGGGAATAAAGAAACTAGGAAAAAATCCCTTGCAAGATTGAGTATTCCAACACGTAAGGCTCATGGGTTAATAAAGTTTAGGATAAGGGATATATGGTGGGAACCACCCAGGAGTACAACTGAGTCACCAGATGACCCCATTCCATACACAGGAAGATATAAGGATGATAGTCATAGTATATGATATTTGAGGGACAAAAGCAGAATTATTTAGCTCTACCATTTATGGATAGGCTTCCTAGATCCTAACCCCCATGGTGTTTGCTACACGAGAAAGTACAAAAAAGTATATTGCAGCAGGTGCAGAGAACTGATTAGGCATATTAGGTCACTAGAGGAGATAAAGAAAGGGGGAGAAAAAGGAAGGGCCATGATAGCAAATATGAGACAGAAACTTTCTATTCCTAGATAGAGGACTAGAAAAGGATGTGTTATGTCTAGCACCTGCTCATCGCTGATGTGACTAAAAGAAGCTTTCATACTGTGCCAAGTAATGATACATGACCTTCTGGTTTGTTCTTTGTTTGAATACTATATAATGACAACATGAATTCAGTAAAGTTGCAGCAGATTCCAACTACTCTCTTGTGTGTTGTGTCTGTCTGTCACTTGCCGAACTTGTGCCTTCCTGGTACCAAGACCCTGACTCTTCCATGGTCTGAGGGCCTCCCCTGAGCCAGTCCATGGCACCGAACGTTCTTCAGAGGTTGGACGGGTCAGGAAGGACTGGGTTGGTCACTGCCTGCTAATCTGGGGTTTGCTGAGATGAAAAGGGCTCTGGGCACAGTGTTAGTGGCTGCCTGACTTTGTCCGGGCTCCTGAATAGCTGGTGACTGATAGTCAAGAGTTGGGAACGCTGGTTTTTGGCTTCTGTCAGAAAGAAAGAGGGTTTATCAGGTCCCTAGCTGGGTCACCAGAAAATCCAACTGGCCATCACTTCTGTGTGCAATAGCTGTCCCTTCCTTCAAGGCTCTGAGCCAGGCATCATTTTTATTTTCCTTAACTGTTCTCCCCGTCTTCTCCCTGTCTCCTCGTTCCCACTTCTTATAATTTGTACACTGGGTGTTATTGCCACTACTCCTCTATCCTTGCCAGTGCCCTGCAGGATCAGGGCCTGGGGTTTTCCCTAGGGAGTGATGTCACAGCGGCTGTCTCTTTGCTGTGGGGCCTGCACAGGGGCCTCGGGCCCTATGGGTCTCCCTCTTTACCTGAAAGCTGGAGGCTGTGGCCTCTGCTTACAAAACAAGTTGTGGGTAAAGCTAATGCCAGGGCAGCAGGGCTAGCGTTTGCCTAGGCATGTTGGCTGCCCATCCGGTGGCCCTACCCTGACTGCTGTGGCTTCTTCAATGTCCTCAGGAAGATAGTCACAGGGCTGGAGGGGTCACGGGTTTATGGCCCACTCCTTAGATGCTCAGCCTGCTGAACATAAAGCTGCACAGATTCAACCATCCATGGTTCCAGTGTCCTCAGGCCTGCCCCCGCCATTCCCAGGCTTCTGTTGCCTGGGTCACCCGTTCTGCTTGGCAGAGTTCTGCCCCTAGCTAGTCTTCATCTTCTCTGTGTCTATGACCAAAGTCTGCCAAGGGACCTTGGTGGTGCCTGCTCTGTCAGCTGCACACAGCTGGAAAGGAAGAGCGCAATTGCTGAATGGATTGATGCATACCTGAGTGGACACCCAGAGGCAAGATCTGTGTCCCCTGAGGCGGTCCCCTGAGGCCCCACTATCTAGCAGGTGGGTCAGTCACCTGTCCGGTTTACAGTGTGCTTCCAACCCAACCCAATGAGAATCATCTATGCGTATCCCAAGCACCCACTAGGAAGGATATAAAGTTCAGAGGCTCTAAGCCAAGGGCTGTAGCCTCCTGTGGTTGGAGAACTGAACCCGGATACCCACCTGCTAGGCACATGGAAAGCAACATGCTCTTCACCCTGCTGGTGCTGTGCGTGGGACTGGCCCCTAACATAGAGGCTCAAAGACTGAGCCCCTTCGATGTAAAGCAGGTAATCACAGTTATAGTGAGCCAAGTTCAGTGCTTTTCCATGGGGGTTGGCCCTACCCAGAGTCATCCTTCAATACACTATCATATTGGGTACCCTTCACCCCTAGAACTTTCCAGACTGCTGCATCCCTTGGAAGAGAGGGATGTAGAATGGCTCTCAGGGTCCCAAATGCTGGTACATCTGGGTGGTTCCTTTCTCTGATCCCTATCCCCCAGTATACAGGCTCCTGGTATGAGATTGCCTTTGCCTCCACAAATGATGAGCCTCTCCAAGGCTCAGAGAACGACAAGGAGCTGGGAGCCTTGAGAGCCAAGCTGGAAAGGTACCTTCTGGCCGTGACCACCACCTGTTACGAGTGAGTTAAGGCCTTGTCTGTGGCCCTGGGGAAAAGTTGGGCTATCCTGTACAGTGTGGGCGAGCCTGCACAGTGCTCTCTGTTTGCCTCGGAGAAATATTTACCCATGTCTGCACCTCAGCCTCATCTGTAGAGAGGGATGGGGCGGGGGCAACTATTTCAGATGGGACCAGACGTCTTTGAATCCTGGGTGTCCCACAGTCTACCAAGACAGTTTACGGAGTGACATACAACTCTGCGGTCATGATAGGAGTCTGGCCTCCAGGACTGCCACCCTGGATGCTGAGCAAAGCAAGTAACTGACCAGACAGCTTTAAGGTCCAGTTTCCTAGCTCTAAGGTCATAGGGCCTGAGAAGTGAGGCAAGGCCAACCCGGGCTATTTCTTCTTCCTGGTACACAGACCGGCAGTGCCAACGTCCCCATGTCTCCATTGGCCAGTAGATACCTTCAGGCTGCACACGTGAAGCCAGATTATGTCCATAAAGACACGTGCATGTCCCTGTTCTCAGAGTATCCCTTTAAAGTGTCATTTCTTCACAGAGTGGCACTCAGCTATGTGTGTGCCTCTGCTCCTCAGAGGCTGTCTCTCTCAGTCATGCATGTATTTCATTCCCAGGGAGTGTGTCGTCAGATGTATGTAACCATACTTCTCAGAGTAGACGTCCAAATGTGTGTCCTTTCACCTCTCCGTGTCCCTAAATGTGTGTACGTCATTCAGAACGTGTTTATGTCAGAATGTGTCCCTCAGCTCTGAGTGTGTCCCCGATTCTCAGAGAATAAGTCTTTCAGACACAATCATGCCTCTTCCCATGAAGACTGTGTTCTTAAGACATGTGCGACCCTGTTCCTTAGAGACTATGTAGCTCCCACACGTGTGTGTCTTTGCTCCTCAGAGTGTGCCCCTCAATATGTGTGTCCCTGTACCACCAAATGTGTTTGTCAGTCATGAACATCTCCATGTTTCTTAAGAGTTTCTCCCCCAAATACGTGTCCCTTTACTTCAGGAGGTCTGTCGTTCACACATGTGTTTCCCTGCTCCTGAATGTGTTACTCATTGTAGCATGTCCATCTTTCTCAGGCTGTGGCCCTCCGTGGTAGGGAGTGGCTCTCTTAGGTCTGTTTGTTCCTGTTTCAAAGACTGTGTCCTTCAGAGGCAAGTGGGACACTGCTCCTCATAGATTTGTTTCCCTTAGAGGTGTGTACAACCCCGATCCTCAGGGTGTGTCTGTTGTCTCTGTGTGTCTGTGAGCACAGGTGAGTGGTTCCTCAGGAGTCACTGGGTGCATATTTTTACAGCCAGTACTCTTGCTACACCATCTCCTTCTCACTGGGTAGCCACTCTGTAGGGGTCCTGTTCTCTGGGGTTATAGACTCAGCAGACATTAGGACACCTGTATCTGCCTGGTTTCTGAACTCCTGGGTTGCCCACCATGCGCACCACCTCAGAGCATACAGTGTAAGGCCTGGTAGGCAGGAGGCTACAAGTCTCCTTCCTTCCTTCATTCTCCTTCAGTTTCTCCCCCTTTGTCTGTCTGTCTAGCCCAGGCTTCCCCGGGCTGATGTGGGATCTATATGCCCAGGGATAAACCTAAGAGACGCACTCCCTGCCACTGAGGGACAGTGTTTCCCGCCTTTTTCTGTCCAGCCTAGGCTGCCCTGATGGGCATATCGTCCAACTTGGTCTCAAACTGCAATCTTCTTGACTCAGTTCCCCTTACTTCCCAGTGTTGGGATTACAGGCTGGCCTACCTTCTTGTCTTCGTAGTAACAAACGCTGTGTACTGGAGAGTGTCGCGGCTCTTTCAGAAGAAGTTCCAGCAAACTTCAGGGCCACCAGAGCAACAGGCAAGGATGCTGTCCCAGGTTTGGTGGGTGTGGTAGCCTATCTGGGGCATTGTGGTTTACTCTCAGTGTGTACTTATTACTGTTCTGGATGGGGCAGACCCTGCCTCACTGGAGGTGTTGTTCGTTGTATACTGACTGAGGTCTCAGTGCAGGGCTGCTCAGTACCAGGATGCCATGCCCAGATGTCAGGAGCCTGGGTGGGTGCCCCTGCAGCCACTGTCCCTCGCTGACTTCAGTCTTTGCCAGGACTTTGGCAGCTTCCTCTCTCAAATTCTAGATTTGATTCAACATTCCTTTATCTGGGTCAGTGGGGATCCCTGCCCTCCTCTTCAGAGAGTCCTCTGAACTCTCAAGGCTGCTCGTGTGTTTCAGGTACATGCTTATATGTGTATATGACCCAGATGGAAGCCCAGCTAGGAACTGAGAGCAATGGCCGAGAAGGTGGGAGGGTGTCTAGAATTTTGTTTTGTTTCTAGGAAACAAAGATGTTTATACTGTGTCTACGGACTACAAGAGCTACTACATCATCTTTTCCAGCATTCCAGCAAAGAAGCCGTTGTATAAGACCTTGAAACTGTACAGAAAGTCCAGCCTGGACTCATCTGGGGGTGAGGTGGGTGTCACACCTCCTATACCTCACCTCTTATACCTCACCCCACCTGGGGTGGGGATCGGACAGCATCCCAGGCTGTGTCAGGCTTGGAGGGAAGGTCTGTAACTACAGAAACCCAGTCCCATCCTCCCCGGCAGCCTGGAGCTTGGACAACACTGAGAAAGGCCTGAAAAGGTTCAAGAGTGAGGTCTTGGTGCAAGGGTTTCCAGAAGGAAGCATACACGTTTACAGAAATGACGGTGAGTAGGCTGACTCGGGTCAGGGCCTCCCAGGAATGGGCCAAGACCTGGGTCTGCCCTGTCTCTTTCTTGTATCTTCATTTGGACTTTTTGTCTACAGTGTCGTGTGTGAACACAGTGACATCAATCAGTGAGTCTCTGGACTAAGCTGGGGCTGTGCTGGGCCCCAAGGGTTTGGGGGGCTTCTTTCCCATGGCCTTCCCAGCACATTGGTAAGGGTAGGCACTTACACTGGCCTGGTATTTGTGGGCAGCTGAATAGTGTGTTTGTTCACACTTATTGGATGGAGCAAGCAGATCCAAGTTCTGAAACACAGGCTGCCAAAGGAGCAAGAGGGCTTAGTTGTCCTCTCTGGGCTAGTTTGTCCTCTGGCCTCAGCAGCTCAGGGAGGCCTCTGTGGTGGGGTCTGATGCTTTCCTGCCTCCATCTCATGCTGCCCTGTCCTGCAGGGAAGTGATCCAAGGTCCTGAAGGAGGTGAGCCCACATCCTTTATTCTACACCACAGCCCTTGTGTTCTGGTAATAGATCCTGGCCCCGATGGTGTGTGTGTGTGTGTGTGTGTGTGTGTGTGTGTGTGTGTGTGTGTGTGTGACCCCCTCCTCTACCACCCAATAGCATTGCTGGACAGGTCCAGAGAGGTATCTGTTTTGTTGTTTGGAAAGAGATGAAGTCAGGAATGTGAGCCCAAGCTGTCAGGCTAAGTCCTAGGAGGGAAGTGGGTGCCTGGATAGGTGTCAGTGTGGATATTGGGACAGAGCTGGGTTCTAGGCTCCTTGTCCTCAATATTCTCCCCAGCAGGAATGCTCAGGACTGCTGATTGACTCTGTCCCTTCAGGTGCTATCAGGGGCTGGGTCATGGGGAGATATAGACCCTGTGAGATGTCTTAGGGTTCCCTATATCTGGCACTGTGCTGGTCTTCCACTGGCATGACCTCATTACCACAACTTAGCACCCAGATATTAGCAATATGACTCATTTTGCAGATAGAGAAGCCAAGGCTCAGGGAACCACTGCTTTGCTAAAGCCAGGGAGCTAGGATACCAGGCCCCTAGCCTGTGACCCTGACCAGTGTCTCAGGGTCCCTGGAAGCCACACATGGCTTTAAGCTAGCTTGTTTTGCTTGTAGGAACTGATCTGAGGAGAAAGCAATGGCTCTCTCTGCCTCTCCTGCCCCTACCCAAGGTGTTTCTTGACTCTGTGCCAAATAAACCTTGCTGCCACATGCTGCCTAGCATCTTTTCTGGAGGTGGGGGCATACCTGTGCACCTCTGATTGCTTTCTGTCCACAGTGACCCACGTGAGTGCAATGCACTGCACTCTTGCTGTGAATTCTCTTTAATGACACAACTCACATAGCTGATCAGGTTCCTGATTGATTCAGGCCCCCAGCCCCATCTTCATTCTGGAGCAGTTTACTGTCCTCTTAGGATCTGGAAGCAGCCACAAGCAGAGACAAGGCCTTCTCTTGTGGTCTCAGTAGGTCTCTCAAATGGAAGGGGAAGAGGAACAGTCCTCTTTGCTGCCCTGTTTTCCTAAGGCTCCCTGCTGTGTGGAGCTCAAATCCCTGGCTATTGTTTTCAAGGTCCACCTGGAGGTGGCTGTTCTCTAGTCCCCTCCGTGCTGGGTCCCTCCCATTCAGTTCTGAGTCTTAGTCCCAACTGTACTCAGTGCCCGAGTGCCCATCATGGTGTCTCTCATGTCATGGCCTAAAGCCACTGTCTGCTCACCTTGTCTCTTACATGCTGCCGCAGCTGGAGGGCAAAAAAGACAGGAATGTGGGGTGATCTACACCCGCTTGACCCTCTCAATTTCTGCCAGAGAAACCTCTGAGGAGGCATTCTCAGGTGAGCTTCTGACATGCTAAGGGCATGGGGAGCATTGTGATTTCCTTCAGATCTGGTCCACACCTGCACCAAGTCCCAGAAGCTTAGCGTGAGATCGGACTTCCTGTTCATGGCAGATGCTCCAGATGTGGACTCCAGCCACAGTTCACCACTGCACAGTTCTGGAGCTTGACCTCCAGTCCATGATCATGTGACCTTCAGTCCACCATCATGGGTCAACAAGTTCGTTTTCAGTGCTGGGGACATGGCTTAGTCAGTAAAGCACATACCATGCAAACATTCAGATCTGTAGCCCATGTAAAGAAGTGCCAGAAACCATGGTGCATACCTGTGATTCCAGTGTTGGGGCGGTGGAGAGAGAAGGATCCTTGTGGCTTGTTGCCTAACCTTTTTAGCCAAGTTATTGGGTTCCAGGTCCAATTAGAGACCCTGTATGAAAAACGGTGTGGAGTGAATGACACCTGATGTTGACCTTTGGCCTCCACAGGAACGCACACACACATATGTACACATGCACTCACACATGCACATAAACATGCATGAGAAATTACACTTTCAGGTAAGGGCTCTCTTCCCGGCTGGTGGACATGGAAGTGGGGGACAGAGTGCTTTATATGGTCAGTCTCCATGTCCTCAGAAGGACTTTAACCTCCTTGCTTAGACTCACAGTGACTGTCTTCATTGGAGCCTTACTTGCCTCCTGAGACCCCCAAACACAGTAACATGATGGTCAGAACTGTGGAGCATACAACCTAACCTCTAACAAAGTATAACTTGCAAAGACGGCAGAATGAAGGGCTTTTATATTATCTATTTCTTTATAATAGGGCATATATATATGTATATATTTAAAGTATTTGTATGTGTATGGGTGTTTTGCCTGCTTGTATGTCTGTGCACCATGAAGGTAGGAAAAGGGAGTTGGATCTCCTGGAACTGGAGATGTAGATACTTATAAGTTGCCATGTGGGTTCTTGGAATTGAATCTGGGTCCTCTGGAAGAACACCCAATGCTCTTAACCTTGGAGCCATCTCTCCAGTGTTGAATGTGGTTGGAATTTTATTTATTTATTTGTTTGTTTAGTTTTTTGAGACAATATTCCTCTGTGTAACAGTCTTGGCTGTCCTGGAACTTGCTTGGTAGACCAGATTGGCCTTGAACTCACAGAGATCCTTGTGTCTCTGCCTCTCAAAGGATGGGCTTAAAGTCATGCACCACCACCGCCCAGCTGGGATTTTATAATGTATTATTAATGATGTTTCACAGAAAGGTGAGTAGATATACAAGCAGAAAAGCAAGGTCTATGGGAGAAGAAAAGAATGGTTTAGTAAAACCCGATCCTCCTGAAGAGAACCAAAGCTGGATTCAGAAGAGAAATGTCTAATGAGGCATCATAAGTATGTTAAAGGCACAGGGGAATTCGTGGTATGGACAAAGAGAGGATTCGTGACTAAATGAATAAATAACCAGTAAGCGATCGGAGAGGGAAACTCAGCATGAAGGGGACCGCAACAGGGGGCAGAAAGGAAACCCAAGAGCAGAAATTCATTGCATGGGCTTAGCATCAGATTGGAGAAATAAACGTCAATGTCCCAGTCTGAGGAAGAGAGGAGAGAGAGGGACTGAGGTCCCTCAGAGGTTTCCTGGAGAAGAGCTGGCCAACTGTTTAGCCACACTGTTGAGTTCCAGGTTCATTGAGAGCCCCTGTCCCTCCCACCCACCACACACAGGTAAAGAGTGATTGAGACAGAATGACAACCTCTGGCTTCTCCATGCATGTACACTAGCAAAGCTGCCAGAGGAATAGACTAGAGCAAGAACTGTGCAGAAGCACATTAGAATCGAGTGTCTGTGTCAGTGGCTTTTCTTACTGTGACCAAATACCTTACAAAAGCAACTTATGAAAGAAAGGGTTGATGTCGACCCCCAATCTGTGAGGCTCCTGTCCTTTATGCTGGGAAAGGCAGATTTCACAGCGGTGGGGACTGCAGCTGGGACACCTTGCATCTCGACAGACGGTCAAGAGGATACACTGAAATGCCAGCAACAACCTCTTCCTTCCTCTCTTTGTATGCAATCCAGGAGGCCTCAGCACATGGGACGGTGACCTCCATTCCAGGTTACACCTCTGTGGTGTACCCCAGAGTGAGGTACCCCAGAGGCGTATCTCACTGAGGCCCGAGGTTTTTATCTAATTCATTGACAAAGTTAATCACCGCATGATCTTAAGAAGCAAGTTTAGGATAATACCAAGTTACAAATTTCTATAGATAAAAATATTTTATAAAGTTGTACGTACAAAGTTATTCTTAACCTTGATGAAACTGTCAACTTAGAGACTCCCAAAGTTTAGGGGAAATGAGCAGAATAAAATAAAGAAGCAGTTGGATGGTGGTGGCACACACTTTTAATCCCAGCACTTGGGAGGGAGAGGCAGGCAGATCTCTGAGTTCAAGGCCATCCTGGTCTACAGAGAGATTTCCGGGACAGCCAGAGCTACACAGAGAAACTCTATATTGAAAAACCAAAAGAAAAAAAAAAAGAGGGAAATTCATAAGAGAAACTCATACACAGGGAAGCGCACTTTGCTCAGGAGAGTCAGTGCTCTGGAGTAATAGTAGAAGACAAGAGTGTGCAGCAGACAGGGATGCAGGGGCCTTGTGTTACATGATAGGCAGGACAATCCAGGAGAAGACAAAAGGACATTTTTACATGGTGGAAAGAAACAAAAATCAGGTCAGATTCCAGGCACTGCTCCCTGTAAAGCCAACCTGTTCCTGCATCTCTGCTGCCCACTGGCTTGCGTGCCCAAACTCTTGAGACTGATTTGTTCATTTTACTTGATGACCCTCGGAGATTTCTCTTAATCAATAAAAAGAGATTTGTTTATTTTGTTTGTTCTATGTGTACGTGGCTGCATGAGTTTGTGTGCACTTGGTGTGTTCAGGTATCCAGAGGCCAGAGGGTGTCAGAGTCCCTGGAGCTGGAGTTACAGGCAGTAGACAGCTGCCTGATGTGGGTGCTGTAAGAACCCCAGAGTGGGGAGACTCTCACTCAAGTGTCGGAATAACACGACCCCCCAAGAACTCATGAGAGACTGTCCTTGCTGCAATCACACGAGGTTTAATGACAGGAACCAGCTGTCATATCCCGCACAGGGGTAGTGGAGTTTGACCCTGAGTAGCTGGGAGAGGGGGTATTTAAGGGAAGAAACAAAACCACAACCCAAAGGGTGTAGGGAGAGCGTCATTGGAAAATTCAGAAAATACCAGTTATAATCACAAGGGGGTAACTCTCCGTTTCTCAAGATTATTCTCAAGAGTATAATCTAACTTTATGGTCAGCTAGTTCCTGGAACAGAGTCACTGAACCAGCTAACCTAGATTTTTGGCTCTATTCTTCCTGCCAGAGTGTCTGGATTTTATCCTGGTCTTTCATCTCCCCACTTCTTCTAGTACCTAGTTGTAATCATAGAACTAGATTTGGGTTTTTATAGTAGCAAAGGTTGGGGTGAGGGGTCTCTGAGGTTCATGACCTCTGATTGGCTGACATTTGTCTAGGGGTGTCCTAGTGAAGTGCTGGCTGGTGTTTCTATTTACCGTGCTTGGAATGAAAGGAATTTCCTTTGAATGGTCTGCCTGTGGGTGGGGGTCAGGTAATCTCAGGATAAACTATTAAAACTTTAGACTCCATTTATTTTTTATTTTTTTTAAATGCATTAGACATTTATTTTGATCACAAATGCAATCCATGTGTGAATAAATAAACTCAGTATCTTTTCTCCCCTCTGAGTCTCTTTTAAATAGAAAAATGTGCTAAATGTCTCTTCATGGCCCACTTGGCCACCGCTGCCCCACCTACAGCTTTAAAGAGACTGTAACTTGATCTTCTGAAACCCTACCGAACTACAGTCCACTCAGGCACAGGACTCCTGGGAAGGATGTCCTACTGATACTGTCGGTAGTCTCCGAAGGGTGAGGGTGGTAGCTGGCCTGACGGCAACTGCGAGTGGTCTTCAGCAAACTGAGGGCCATTGGGAAACTGTGCAGAGGCAAACCTTGTCAACAAGATACCAGCTCCTTCAATTAAAGCTAGGAGAATGCCTCCCATCGCAGCTGACCCCACCATGGCGACGGGTCCATTTCTTGCTGCCAGGATGGCTCCTGTTAAGGCACCACTAGTGATGGAGTTCCAGGGATCTTCTTTTCCTCTTATCTGAACCATGCTACAGTCAATCATGGAAAACAGTCCTCCTCAAACTGCAAAGCTACCTCCCAATTATGGAGCCCTGGTTTTAATAGCTGTCAAACTCCCTCGGAGTCTGTGGTTTACTCCCACTGGAGAATTTCGAAAACCTTTGAAGGCTTGAAAGATACCACCACCTATGGTACCCATGGTAAAGGCACCACCACAGTCATCCACGATTCGCCAGGGGCACGGCACCCTCGCGTACTCCTCCATCTTGGTTCCAGCCCGCGCGAGAGTACCGGGCACGCAGGACTTCCGGAAACTGATCTCTGTGGCGGAAGTCTTTAGACTCCATTTAAACTTATCGATGGCCAGAGTCCCAGGTGATAATGGTAACTGACAACTCTGGACCTAGTATATTAACAGACATTATAGGTAGCTATCTTGTCCCACATGCCAGGGAGTTTTCCTTTGTCTCAGTCTTTCAACCCACTTTCGGCAAAGGGGGGATGGGGCGATGTGTTTCTTTCTGCAAAGGCTTCGAGCTGACATCGGGCCTTTATTATCCAGGCCCAAGTAGGTTGAAAGGCCAAAGGTGGGGGGGGCATTTAGGCAATGGGGCACTCATTAGACTTCGTTGAAGGAACAGGGAGTGTTCATATCAGCTGGCCTGGTTCACATCAGCTGTCATGAAGTCCAGGGCTCGCCACCACTCAGAGCAGGTTGGAGTCAGCAACCGATGCTTAGATGTGTCTGTCAGCCAAGTGGAAGCCTGTTGAGATAAGTTTAAACTAGGAACAGAAGTTAAAATTTATTTACTTAAAGAAAAACCCATATTGTAGGTAAGGAGCGGACAACAACAATGGGCATCTGTAAACAGAAAGAATAGATTCATACCTTTGGTTCCCAGTAAAAAACTAAACACCTTTAAGTTTACATTTAAATGCTAACAAGAACAGATCGAAAATCTTGAGCTTGTGACCCACACAGTACGTAGTTATTGTTCTATTAGCTTATTAGAACTTTACCATGGGGGGGGGGAAGAAATCAGAAACATACCCTTAAGCTTAAAACATTGTATATTTTTTAATGAGCTAATAAACTGGCTGTAGCTTTGTGGGAGGATCTGGATACCTTTTACTGCTAAACTGACATTATAACTGCCCTAGCCGTCAATACTATCGGAGATCTCAGAAGGATAAATAAAGTATATCTGAGTGTAGACCAAATAGTTTTTGAATCTTCTAAAAATGACAGGGACCAGAGTCCATATACAGTTAGTCATACCCAGGTCTCCATAGCATTGGAGGCAGAAGTATCCAGAACAGCGGTCTTGCTGTCCAAGCCAGGCCCATAACGTGAACTTTTTTTTCCCTGTGGAAGAGGGACATGGAAAAGACGGACCTTATTTTGTCAAGGCAAAAAGTGGTGCAATCAATTCTCCAAAGTCCTGCAGTTTGTCCACAGTCTGGACTGGGTCCTGGCAGCCGGTGTTGCACTGGTGGTCATCTTACCAAGTGGTCAGTGTTGTTGTAATCCAGATGGAGACCTCATGGAGTCTCATAATCTTCTTTGGAGACCTTGGGTTACTGTTAGGATCTCAGAGTCTCTATCTAATGTAATAAGCTTTTTAATCATTATTTTATATGTCATATTCTGCATTTCTCTGAAGTATGAGGGCTGCCTAGGCATGTCTGATTAGACAAATCCTGCTTTTTATTACCTGCTTTTTTGACCTTGAAAATATACACAGGGAACTAAATAAGGCCCATTTCTGTAACCTACCATATCGGCATTTTAAAGATGACTGGCTAACTTGCATTTTTCAACAGTCTACAATAAGTTAGTAGCTTTAACAAGAAAAGAACTCCAAACTCTGTAAAGAGACCGAATTAGTCATTCTGAGGGTAAACACAGAACAAGTTTATATCTAGCTGTTAGTGCTGTCTCCTGCAAAGGCAAGGAACAGGCCCCAGAGTTAGAGAGTCTTAAGAGCTAGCATTGCCCTAGGGCAAACTGAGACTAAGTTTTATCTTTCTGCTGCTCTATAGAACCCACCTTGGCAGGTGTGTACTAGGCTGATCTGGGAAAACTGCCGTAGGCCTTACATTTTTCCCCTTCACAAGTACCAATGACAGGACTCAATCTTGGATCATGCCTGCCTAGGGACTCAAGGGACCTTAATACCATCAGTTGAACAGTATTGACCCATTTTCGAACAAAAGCCATCAAGTCTGTTGATAAGAGGCAAGATTTTTAGAGCTGGAAGCAATGTTTTAACCAAGGAGACCCACTGAACAAGTTTTTATCCAGCTTTCCTGTGAGTGTTTTGTTTTTTATCATTAACAAGGCCATTGAAATTTTAATTACTCCAGAGTGATTGACACAAAACCAAATTGTTTTACCCAGAAGAGGGGGTCTAAACCTCTTGGTATTAATACAAAAAATTTATGACGCAGTTTATTTAAATAGCTTAAACCCAACACAGCTAGCAAAGACAAGGAGGCGACAACTGCAGTTTTGCCTATGTTGTGAATCTTAATTTAAACATCTGATATGCAGGTGGTCCTAGACTGCCCCTGTACAACAACCTCCAAAAGACTGAGATTTATAGGCTTGGATGCTGTTCCAAGCCCTCTACCAAACTGCTTAGGTCATTGTCTTCTTTATCACAAGAACAATTTTGTCTTTGGTTAGCTTTTGGTGCTTATTGCTCTGACCCCAATTTTTAGCCTTTTAACAATACCAAAAAAAAAAAAATCTGAATTTCTGCCAACCCAAATTAGTAGTCAGAGTTTAGTGATAAAGTCTTAGCTCTATGCTTGTAAGAAAACCTATGTAGACAAACTTTTTAACAAAATAAGCACATTTAGTATTTTCACATATGAGAAACCACAGCAAACATAGTTTATATGTTTTTGCATTTTAGATGACATATTAAAACCTCTCTTGTTGTTTAGACAACATACCAAAAATCTCTCTTGCTTTTTAGGCAACATACAAAAATCTCTCTTGCTTTTTAGGCAACATACCTAAAATCTCTCTTGCTTTTTAGACAACACAAAAACTCTTACCAAAGTCTTTTGTGTGGTTTTTCTCAGTGGGGATGTATAGCTACATTTTAAACAAGAACAGCACATAAAATCCTGTACCAGCATGAAACATTTGAGACCAACAATAGGTTTTTTTTTTTTTACATTAACCAACAATAATTTGTAACCAGCCCCTATAAATGCTGACAGATATTTATAACCCATAGGATCTGAAAGAGTTCTTCACCCATGGAGCCAAGCCTTGTTCAACTTTAACCAGAGGTTTGAGGCATGCAGCTCCCAGGGCAGGTGAAGGGAACTCATCCATCAGCATGGGGGGTGGGCAGGGTGGTATGCAGCACTGGGGAGAAAAGATTGTTAACCTCTTTAGGCCATAGTGATTACCCTCAGATTTTTTGTTTAGTGTTTGAAATCCTATTGGGGTATATCTGCCTTCTACGACTGTGCCTGGCAGGCTTGATACCTTGTAACAGCAAGGCTGAATAGCCCAGCCATCCATACAAGCATGCTGCCCCACAGCCACGTGCTTGAGGCTGTGGCTGACTCTTTTTTTTTTTTTTATGAAATATACCCTTATGCTTATGGCCCTATCTCTAAAGTCTTGTAAGTGGTCACAATATCAAAGTCAAAGAAGTCATGATTTGAGTACGTCAGTGTCAGTCTAAGTCAGGACAAAAGCACAACACATATTACACAGACATACAGGACAATGGCGCCAAACAAACCAAAGACACAGCTTCAAGCTGCTTCTCGCCACTCGCATGTCATACCACAGAACTAAGAAACACCACCCTCGTATCTCACCAGAGAACTGAACACGCTACCTGAGCGTAAGACAAAACAGAGACCGAAGACACACAGACAAAGGCTAACAAAATCTAGACAGACAAAACCACTCCAGAAATACAGACGGCTGAGAGGGCGTATAGTTCCTCCAATCCAGGAGAACTTCCGTATCCTCTCCAGCACCCAGATGGGAATCTCCCAGGTGTCCCTGGGGGTCTCTTCCTCACCTCCCGGGATGTCTCCCAGGGGAGCAGTTGATCTGTTAGCATGTCTGTTGATCACTTCCCTCTGTCTCCTCCTGAGAAGAGAGGGACTGCAAAACTGAAAGTACAGAACCTGAATTCAGCAGTGTGGAACACAGAAATGACTGCAAAACTAATTCAGCCAGCACAGAAACATAAAGACACAGTAACGACTGCAAAACCAAAAGTACAGAAACTGAATTCAGCTGGTACAGAAACACAAAGACACAGACAGTCTCACCTCCAAGTGGGTCTTCGGAGACGAGGGTGGTCGCCAATCCCAGATGAGCCCCCAAATGTAAGACCCCCCCCCGCCCGGAGTGGGGAGACTCTTACTCGTATGTTGGAATAACACGACCCCCACAAGAACTCACGAGATACTGTCCTTGCTGCAATCACATGAAGTTTAATGACAGGAACCAGCTGTTGCCGAAGCTAATATCCTGCACAGGAGTAGTGGAGTTCGACTCTGAGTAGCTGGGAGAGGGAGTATTTAAGGGAAGAAACAAAACCACAACCCAAAGTGGGTAGGGAGGGCATCATTGGAAAATCCTGAAAATACCAGCGATCATTGGAAAATTCCAAAAAATACCACTGATAATCACAAGGGGGTAACTCCCCGTTTCTCAGGATTATAATCTAACTTAATGGTCAGCTAGTTCCTGGAACAGAGTCACTGAACTGGCTAACCTAGATTTTTGGCTCTACTCTTCCCACTAGAGGGTCTGGATTTTATCCTGGTCTTTCAGTGCTGGGAACTGAACCCAGGTCCTCTGTAAGAGCAGTAGGCATTCTAAAACACTGAGCAATTTCTCCAGCCCCTTATTTTCTTTACTACTTGTCTTAGTTAGGGTTTCTGTTGCTCGGATAAAAGACCATGCCCAGGGCTGGAGAGATGGCTCAGTCAGTTAAGAGCACTGACTGCTCTTCCAGAGGTCCTGAGTTCAATTCCCAACAACCACATGGTGGCTCATAGCTATCTTTAATGAGATCTGGCGCCCTCTTCTGGTGTGCAGGTGCACATGAAAGGAAGGCTATATACATAAAAACAAAACAACAAACAAACAAACAAACAAACAAACAAACAAAAACTATGACCAAAAGCAGCTTTGTGAGGAAAGGGTTTATTTTGGTTCCTAACTCTCTAGTCTCACTCATTGCTGTGAGAGGTCAGAGCAGGAACTCGAAACAGGAACCTGGGGGCAAGAACTGCAGAAGAGATTCTGGAGGACACTGCTTACGGCCTGTCTCCCCAGCTTGTTCAGCTTGCTTCCTTACACAACCACTGCCCAGGGTGGCAGTGTCCATATCGGGCTGGGCCCTCCTGCATCCAACATTAAGCAAGAAATGTTCTATGGACTTGCCCCCAGGCGATCTGGATGGGGACATTTTCTCAATAAGATTCCCTCTTCCTGGATGTGTCTAGGGATAATACCAGCACAAAGGGCTCTAACAGGCCAGAGCATGGTAAATGTGGCTCTGGTAGGCCTTACTCATCCCTCTTCCCTCTGCCTTGCTGAAGCTGTTAGATTACATTCCTAAAGCTAGCCACCAGGTCCATTCCTCAATTTGCTCAATCCCTCCTCCTGAGGCTGAGCACCAAGGTCCAGCTCTCAAAGTATTGAGTCCAGCAATCAGAGGCCCCCTTTGGCTCACCAAATTAACATGCCCAACTAAAATTAAACACCTCATCCCAACACAGGATTTCCCCTTTCCTTTATAAACTGCCATTTGCCTGTGGGCCACTTCTGTCCCCTCTCTGTCTACAGGCAGTCCTTTGTGGCTCTGGGACAAATGTCTTGTCTCTTTTTCCCTCCTCTTTCTCCTCTTCTATGTCCTGTCTTTGTCTCTTATTCCCTGCCCTTTGTCTCTCTGGGACAAATAAATCTCTTTTGTGCTGAGAACTTGGTCTTGGGGTGTCTTGTGCCAATACTGGTCCTTTCACTGTGTAAATGTTAGTACATTCAATTCAGCTTAGAGTGTTGTTATAAATTTTTTAAATTCTTTTTTATTTCTTTTTATAGTAGCTAAGTAGAGATAAAAATAAAGATATCTTTATCTTTATAAGCCAGCTTGTATTTGTTTCATGGGCCCGGTTGGCAGGTGGCTCATGAGAATCACAACTGATCCGTGACCATTTCTGTGCATAAGTGTGCTCAGCTTCTTTAGTGGGAGTTGCCTGGTAGTCAGCTCTGGATGCCAGAGCAGAATGCTGCAGGCTGAGCATTGTTAACAACAGAAACATATTTCTCATGATTTGGGATCAAGGCCCTATTAGTTCCAGGGGAGGGTTAACTCCCATGTTCTGTCTGGGTACGTTCATAAGTGTGTGTGTGTGTGTGTGTGTGTGTGTGTGTGTTTGAGAGAGATAGAGAGAAAGAGAGAGAGATGCAAAAAGTCAGATACAAACATAGCAAGACAGACAGATGGAAGGAACAGCTCCTTCATGTTCTCATCAGGGCATGAATCCTATGTTGGGCTCCAGGCCTGTAACTTCTCCTAACTCGGCCACCTCCACACACCATCTTGTTGAACTGGGAGGGTATAGTGGAGATAGTGCAGTGTCTGGTTCAGATCTCCGTGGTGCTTTAGGACACACATATCCTGGGACTCTCGGCCCAGCCTTTGCTTTGTGCATCCTCCAGCCCCGCCCCTGGAAGTTCAGCTCTGCCTTCCTAGAACATTCATGTAAATCATGTAATCTCCCTGAAGTTGGTGTCTGTTCTTTCAGCTTCTTTTTTGGGGTGTTTTAGCTTGGCCTTGGGTCTTCTCTCCTCTGAGCAAAGCAAGGTTGGGCCCCCACAGGACTCCATGAAGCTCTAGCCTCTCGAAAGAGAATTCATGTTATTTTGAAGATTTATTTTATTTTGTGTGTGTGTGTGTGTGTATGTGTGCGTGTGTAAGTCATGTGTGTGTGTGTGCCCTCAGAAGCCAAAACAGGTACTGAGAATTGAGCTCTGGTCCTCTGGAAGAGCAGCAAGTTGAGCCATCTCTTCAGCCCCTGGGAGAGATTTCTGTAGGTTAAGATTTTAAAATTTATTGATAATACATTGTATTATCAATACATAAGATTGTAGTAAAATCTTTTTTCTTTGTTTTCTTTTTGATTTTTGAAAAAAGGTTTCTTTGTGTAGCCTTGGCTGTCATTGAACTCACTCTCTAGACCAGGCTGGCCTTGAACTCAGAGATCCCCTTGCTTCTGTCTCCTGAGTGCTGGGATTGAAGGAGTTTGCTTCCACTGCCTGGCAGTATATTTCATGGCCATTGTGGCTTCAGTTTTCTTCTTTAGGGGCAGCATGACTTTTGCAAGGTAGTGAAGAAATTCAGGCACAGCAACCCACCTAACCTGACTCTCATGGACTTTCCTTTCCCGTACCACCTTTTCTCATTTCCGGTTCCTCTGAGCCCCTCCTGTCAGTGCTGTCCCCAGAACTCTCTCCAGTCTGCCGTGGAAGACCCAGGCATAGTCACTGCTTTTCCTGTCTGTTTTCTCCCTGCTGTTCTTATTCTGTTGTCTTAGGCCTATGTGTTTTGGCTGGAATATATGTTTAATAATGATTGACAGCATTGATCTGAGGATTAGGATGGGAGTTTTGGAGCAATTGTCTTCTAAGAGAAATTTTACTTTTTTCTATCAGGTGTCTGGGAGGTCAGCAGCCAGGAACCATCCTAATCCAGGTTCAAGGTCTGACTCTGGGTCACTGAGCTGGACAGAAGAACATTTGGCTGACTTTTACCCAGGGTCTGGTTTGTGCACCTTTACCCCTCCACAGCAGGGGGCAGCGGGGAGCTTTATTAGGGTTTCTTTTGTGCAGAGACTCAAGCTGTGGACTCATTGCACCCTTGGGTTCTCAAGTCTGGCTTGGAATGAGGATGGGGATGGTGAGGGGGATGGGAGTAACGGGGGCAAAGCATGAGCTTCAGTCTGCTCTGTTATGGGTCCCGAGCACCTGCAGCCTTGTGCAGAAGGGCGCAGTGCATCTGTGATGATGAGCCGGTCTCAGGGGCTGTATGGCTAAGGTCCCGAGCACCTGCAGCCTTGTGCAGAAGTGCGCAGCGCATCTGTGATGATGAGCCGGTCTCAGGGGCTGTATGGCTAAGGTCTTGGCTGGAGGCAGGAGGCTCTGCCTACTACCTCCCCACCTCTTGAGTATGGTGGGACAGATAAACCCCACCCAGAACTTCTGCTCCTGTTAGTAGCTCCAATGACTTGGTGTTGGATAGCTCAAGCTACAGACAGCAATCAGGGGAGCCTTTGGGACCAGGCTGCAGACAGCAATCAGGGAAGACTTTGGGACCAGGCTGCAGACAGCAATCATGAGGGGAGCGTTGGGGACCAGGCTGTGGACAGCAATCATGAGGGGAGCCTTGGGGACCAGGCTCTGGACAGCAATCAGGGGAGCCTTGGGGACCAGGCTGCAGAAAGCAATCAGGAGGGGAGTCTTTGGACCAGGCTGTGGACAGCAATCATGAGGGGAGCCTTGGGGACCAGGCTGCAGAAAGCAATCAGGAGGGGAGTTTTCGGACCAGGCTCTGGACAGCAATCAGGAGGGGAGTCTTGGGGACCAGGCTGCAGAAAGCAATCAGGAGGGGAGTTTTCGGACCAGGCTCTGGACAGCAATCAGGAGGGGAGTCTTGGGGACCAGGCTGCAGAAAGCAATCAGGAGGGGAGTCTTCTAGACCAGGCTGAGGACAGCAATCAGGGGAGTCTTAGGGACCAGGCTACAGACAGTGTTTGAGGGGCTTTAGGGTCTTTTTGGTCTAAAGCATCACCTCAGCTCCCTAACACCCTTTTATACAAAGAGTTTGCATAAAGGATTGTTTGGCTGGGGGCTTCACCCCAGGTCCTGGCATAAGATCCCTCCCCTGGGAGTTGCCTCAGTTCAAACTCCTCCTCCGAGAAAGCTTGCCAAATGGTGGTGCCTCCCCAGGGAGGTTCAAGAAAGCCAGCCAAAGGGTAACCCCTCCTCAGGAAAAGATGAGACAACTCCCACAGGCTATTTAAACTGCCCCCCAGAGGATGAACACATGGTCTTCGGGTTTTGTGTGGTCTCCCTTACTCTCTCTCTTCCTCTCTCCATATTTTCCCTGGGCTACCCTGGAGTATTCTCATCTATTAAAGATGGGCATCTTTTAATTCGATTTGATTCGGTTTGATTGGGATTATTTCTATTGGCGGAGAGGTTCGTCTAAGAGAAAATCAGTCAGGATTTGGTCTTAGAGTGCAGAGAGGTAGATGTGGTCCAGCTGGAGACGGATGGAAAATGAATAGGTCCAGATAGGGGGACAGAGGGGACAGAGGGACAACTAAGATGTCCTAGCTTGTTTGCAGGGCTAGCTGTTAGAGCCAGCGGGAGGTTAGAGGTCATGTGGGCCAGTGAGGGTGGGAGTGGAAGCTTAAAAGGACATCTTTTGGGGTGGCTTTTTGTATTTTTAATGATTGAGACCAAAGATGTCTGAAACTAAGGTTTCTGGACAGACTACTTTTACTTGGCCGGCCTAGGACTAGGACCTGACCTCAGCTTGGGCCTGCACGATCCAAGAGAAGAGAAGCTGGGGAGAATACTGGTCCTGAGGAGGGGAGAAGATGGGGTGGAAAGCTTTAGGATGCTTACTCTGCAACTTTCTGGGGAGTCGGCACTGTGCTGCTGATCAGAACATGTTTCTGGGCCTCTCTTGCCTCTGCTAGACATCAAGGCCAGCACAGTTTAACATTGCCCTCCCCCACCCTGAGTGATTTTGCTTTGTGAGAGGTAGGAATGCTATCCTGGCAGTTAGTGGCCACCCACACTGAGGCACTTAGAGTCATATAAACTGTTTCCTGGTGGGAGATGGCACATCTCGGCCTACTTCACGGTGTGCCCGGGCCTCTTGAAGAATGAAGGTGATGTTTCTGGCTGCCGCTCTTCTTGCTCTGGTCTCTAAGTTCCGGGTCCAGGCAGTGTGGCTGGGAAGGCTGGATCCTAAGCAGGTAACAGCCTTCTTGGGCAGCAGGTCCTAGGGCCAGGCTCTACCTTTGAGGCTACACAGCATTTGGATCCCCAAGAGTCAATCTGGATAAGCATGGATGGAGGGAGTTAGACTGTGTGAAGGGTGTGGAAGTTCTTTAACTGCTTTGAAGGAGGAGAGCCAAGTATCTCAGCCAATGCTTCCCCTAGTTCCTTGGGCCCTGGTACATCCTGGCAATGGCCTCCCGTGCCAAGGACTTCATGGTGGAGAAGGACACGAAGAATGTAGAAGGCGTCCTGGTGACTCTTACTCCAGATAACAAGCTGAGAGTTCTGTCTTCCAGGCAAGGGTGAGTAGGCAACCCTTGAGCTGGGGAGCTCTGTTTCAGCTTTCTCAGCAGGAGCACCTTCCCCAGAGGGGCTGCGGGCTTTGTCTACCTCTTTCAGGTAGAGGACTGGATTCTGAAAACCAGCTCCTGAATGCATGGTTGGCTCTCTGTGCTCCCCACTCCCTTGTGCTCCCCGGATTAGTCTCCTCTGTTCCTGAGGTCCCCGGAGTGGCATATTTCCTGCCTCTGTTGCCCTTTCTTCCTTTCTCTAGTGGACTCTGCCCGACTCATCCACTTTCTGCCAGCTTCCTGTATCTGTGTCCCTGGCCTTTGATGGCATGACTTGATACTCCTTTGCTCTTTTTCTGTGTGAGTCTTTTGGAGCCTTTGGTCCTCAGGGCCACCAGCTTGGCCACAAGGATTGATCTCTTCAAGAAGGAGGTCACCAAAGCCTCAGGCCAGTCTAGCCTGTAGGGTCAAGCTCTCCTTGTCTAGTGAAGTAACACACAGCAGTCCCTGAGGCACCTGGTGGGAGTTGTGGGGAAGTTGTATGAATGTCTCTTAGATGTGCCTCATTTGGTGTGCCAGGCTGGCTGCTCAATGAGGACCTGAGCCACTGAGACAGACTGGGTCCCAGAGAAAACCTTTCTCTCCTTCTGAGTCATTTCCTAAGTTTGTTCAAAGGAGAGGACAAGGTTTCTGTTACCTATGGGCCTGGGAGGACACGGAGGAGCGGGAACAGAGAGGTCTCAGTTAAGGTGCATCTTTCATGTGGCCTTCATAAACACCAGACCACATATCTGGCCAAGTGGCTCAGCAGCATACGGATGGGTGAGCTCCTGTATGTCCAGCAGACTGTGTGATCAGCAGAACAGTACACACGGGCATCTGGAGAGTCTTGGACCTATGCAGGGTTGGACGGGTCTCAGGAGAGTTGAGGAGTATTCTGTATTTTATTAGTACTTTGCTAGTCTTTGGAATAATCGGGTGATTAAAGACCAGAGTCTCTGAAGGCAGGCAGCCAAGTCCCTTCCTTTTACCCTGTCCCTGCCAGTCAGGGTGTCTGCACTGTGTTCTCCACTTTGCAGAGTAGTTTGTCACCCTGTGTCATAGCAATCAGTCCCACCTATCACACAGCTCCATCTGTCCAGACCGAAACTTTGCCCCCATGTGACGGCTTCCTGTCACTATGGCAGATTTACAAGGATGGAAGGTTTGCCTAGGCCCATGACTCTAAAGGTTTCAGACCTTGGTTAGGCACTGCCCCTGTCACCCTGAGACTATGGTAGTTCAGGCCAGCATGGCGGAGAACACACGCTGAAGAAGGCAGCTCACTTCATGGTGGTAAGGAGAGAGAGAGAAGGAAAAGGAGATGGAAGAGGAGGAAGAGGAAGAGTAGCGGAAGGTCATCTCAACATTCCCTGGAAGGACACATCTCTGGTGGTCAGACTTCCTCCCACCATGTGCAGAGGCTTCAAACTTTTAACACATGGTCTGTGGGGACATTCCAGATGGAGTAGCACTGGATCCCCATCCCCACCTCAGCGAACGATACCACTTCTGTGCTTCCAGTCTCCTCATCCGAGGACTGGAGACCACAGAGAAATGTCCCTATTAGAGCCTGTCTTGTTGGGATGCGGTGTTTTCCACCCTCTCCATCTTTGGTTAGGTGACATCCTACTATGTGTATGGGCTGCATGCCCCATTATCCACTGATGGGACAGTGCAGCTGTTAGGACAAACCTCTGCTTTTAGTTCCTTTCGGACACACCCAGGAGTGGGATGCTGGGTCACATGGCAATCTCACAGTTAACCCGGAAGTGCTCTTTGCTCCCTTATAGAGTGTGGCCCCTTCCTTCTCTTAGCCAGTGCTGTACATGGACACTTAGTGACCTCCACCTTTGCACCGGAAATGTGTAGGCAGAGAGCCTTGACAGTAAGCAAACCTTGGCTCCTTAGAAGAGAGGGCTTATCCTAGAAGTGACCGGCTGGCAGATGTCTGTGTGTCTAACCGGCAATTCTTTTTTTTTAATATTTTTTATGGTTTATTTAACTTTATTTTATGTGCATTGGTGTGAAGGTGTCAGATCCCCTGCTACTGGATCTTCAGACAGTTGTGAGCTGCCATGTGGGTGCTGGGAATTGAACCCGGGTCCTCTAGAAGAACAGTCAGTGCTCTTAACCACTGAGCCATCTCTCCAGCCCCTGACCGGCAATTCTTTATCACCTGCTGTCCCCACATAGTTCTGAGCCATCTCTCCAGCCCCTGACTGGCAATTCTTTATCACCTGCTGTCCCCACATAGTTCTGACCTCTGCTCCTTTCTTTTTTTTTTTTTAATATTTATTTACTATGTATACAATATTCTGTCTGCGCATATGCCTGCAGGCCAGAAGAGGGCACCAGACCCCATTACAGACGGTTGTGAGCCACCATGTGGTTGCTGGGAATTGAACTCAGGACCTTTGGAAGAGCAGGCAATGCTCTTAACCTCTGAGCTATCTCTCCAGCCCCCTCTGCTCCTTTCATAAAGCCCAGGCTGTGGATGAGGATGACTTTGAACTCATGATCCCCCCCACCACCCCTCAGTGCTGGGATGGCAGGATTTCTGCACATCTGACTAATGTTTCTGATACTGAGTCACAAACACGAAAACAAAACAAAAAGCCAAACTGGCTACAGATATACTTCCCAGTGTGTTTTCTGATGTTGGAAGGCTTTTGAAAAAAATTATGTGTGTGAATATTCTGCCCGCATGCATGTTTGTGTAACATGTGCATACCTGATGCCATCAAGGGTAAGAAAAGAGCATCAGATCCCCTGACATTGGAGTTATGAAAGGTTGTGAGCTACTGTGTGAGCATTGGAAACCAAAGCCGGGTCTTCTGCGAGACCAGCCAGTGCTCTGAACTACCTGGCTGTTTCTCCAGGTTCGAGGGGAACTTTTTGTCTATGAAGTGCTTTTTAGTTCTGCATTGTGGGCACACCGGCCTTTGTGTCTGAGGGCTCTGGGTGCCAGGACATGGGGTGGCGGTGGGGGTTTCCTTTCCCTTTCTGTCTCTGGAAGTCTTGAATCCTTGGTACTTCTAGAACTTTGCCTGGTGAGAAAATGTGAGGTACACTCAGGTGGCTGTGCAGCCCCACATTGCTGAGTTATGACTCAGTTTATGACCGTTGTGAGAGGTACACGTCTGGGTAACTCTCTCCTGTTCCTGTGTGCTGTCTTACCCTGACTTTGCTGTGGGTTTGAGGTGTTCCTCCTGGTCTGCTTGTGCTGTTTTCCTTCAGAACCTCCCCAGCATCGCTCACTGCAGGTGTCTTGTTCCCGTCTCTGCAGTCACCGGTTTTGTCTAGCAGATCCTGCTGAGATTCTCTTGTGTTTGCTCACCGCAGAGGGTGACGCCTCAGGGGATGTCTGGATAGTGTCTTCTCACTAGCCCTCAGCATCCAACAGTGTGGATCCCTTGGGAAACAAAAGAAATGATGAGTGTTGCTCAGGCCCCAGGGCGGGTTTTCTGGGTAGAAAGATGAACCCCCTTTTTGGCCTTCCCTGCTGGCGGGCCTTATGTGCCTCTCTGAGGCCTTCCTGCCATTGCTCCCTAGGCCAGATGGGTGTCGTCAGAGCACAGTGGAGCTGCTGAAGCAGGATTCTCGATGGGTTTTTGAGAACCCCTGTGAGTATGATGCCCCTGGGACCTCCTCGTCCGATCACCATGAAGGCGGCCTCTGTATATTTCCAGGCTACAGTTGGCAGGGCCAGACCTGGCAGGAAGGAGATCACTCTGCTCCAGAGCCCTTGGCACAGTTCTGTGGGCAGTTAAAGGATCTGACAGTCAGGGTCCTTGGGCCTATCCTCAGGGGAGAGAGGCCCCTGAACAGACAAAGGTCTTAGACCGAATCATTTCCCCACCCCTGTGTGCCCCTGTGTGTGTGTGTGGGGGGGGTCCTAGTCTCAATCCCTGGGCTTCTTCATGAGTTAAGAGGGCAGAGTGCCTGGTTAGTAGTGTTCTACCCGCATAGGATAGGACTGGGAGAGGGTGACCCGCTTGATCTCAGTCACCCCGGGCTGAGCTGGGGCAAGCGCTCATCTGTCTGTCTGTCCACCAGCATCTGAGAACTGCTTCTTGCTGGCACAGTGTAAGGGTCAGGAGCCTGGGGACAGCTTGAGACCTCTGCTGAAGTTGAATAGGATTTGGTTGTGCTCCCCATATTGACTTCCAATCCCAGTTTCATGCCTATTTGGCATGATGCTCCCATTCCCCTTGCTGCCCTGGATCTTGCATTTGCTCTCTAGCTATTGGTGTACTGGATTATCGGGTGCTGGGCACTAACTTCAAGGACTATGCTGTCATCTTCACACAGTTGGAGTTTGGGGATGAGGCCTTCAACACAGTGGAGTTGTACAGTAAGTGGGGACAGGCAAGCTTGCTCAGGGTCCCTGGTGCCCCAGACATAGGTGCTCCTGTGTCCACAGCCCCCAGTAGGGAACTTACAGGGACAAGCCCCAGCTACCCTGAAGTTTGCTAGGCATTGGGGTAAAGAAAGGGTCAGGGGACACAGTCACGCTCTCCACACTCTGACCGTGTCTCAGAGGCTGCTCCTTCATGCCCAGGTCGGACAGAGGTGGCTAGCTATGAGGCCATGAAGCTGTTCACCAAATGGAGCCAGGGTCTGGGTTTCCGGTCCCAACAGCAGGCCCAGTTGCGGAAGGACCGTGAGTGTTACTAGTACTGGCCACAGGGGGGCGCAGGCAGTTCTGACACACACACACACACACACACACACACACACACACACACACACACACACACACACACACACACACATACACACACACGAGTGGCTAGGGTGGTGGAGGTGGTTCGTTTTCCGCTTCGACTGGTTTGTGGGTGCTTTAGGGGATCACCTACGCGTATCATACGTAGTCAAGTCTGTAGGGACAGCCTCCTTGGAAGAGGCTGGTGGGTAGGATCCTGGGAGCTGCTGTAGCCCTGTTCTCACAGCTGGCTTGGTTTTTCTTACAGTAACGTGTGCACACAAGATCCTCCAGGTAGGCCTCCTCTTCTGCACCACTCTTGACTCCCTGGGGAGCAGGTAGCGCCTGGAGCTTTGGGTGGACCCTCTTCAAAGCCTACGGCTCTGCTGGTGGGAAGGTCACTGAAGGTGAGGATGAAGGCTCTCAGAAGCCCCTCTCCAACTCTTGCCCTGGTTTTCAGTGACGCCACGCCGCGGAGATAGCACCACAGCACCCTGGCATCCTGGTGGAGGTGGGCAGGCAGCCTTTGCTCAGCGGCTAGCAGTGCTGCTGCTGGTTCTCTGCTCCCCTAGGCTCATGCTTGGGTTGAAAATAAAGCAATTTCACAAGTGAACCTGCCACAGTGTGTCTTCTCTGGGGGTGGGATGGTCCCTGTGCTGTGGAAGAGGACATTGCCAGAGATCAGACCATGGAACCACAGAGCCAGCTCAGGGAAAAAAGAATTTGATGCACTAATATCCCCTTGTGAGAATTCTTGAGCCTGAAGACAGGGATGCTGACTTTTCACTGGGGACAGGATGTAGCCACCAGAATGGCAAAAGCTGAGTTGCCTGGGCTAGACAAGAGCTATATGAGTGTGTCAGGACACTATTAAGGCAGCCCTGGACCACCAGAATCCATGGATAGGGTCCAAACACCCATGCACTACCTAGTAGGAAGAAGCACTGAGCATTGCACAGTAGGAAAGCATAGATAGCGTCCGTCAACAACTTACTAGGGGGTTAGCATCCACAGGCTGCCAAGCAGGAGGACACAGAATTCACAGACTGGCTGGCAGGGGAGGTCAGTATCTGTGAGCTTCCCAGCAGGGAGGTGCCCCCAGGGCTCTAGCTCCTTTCTGCCTAGGCTCCGGCTGTTGGTTGGGGGTGGGGGTGGACATGGTGGTGGTATGGAATTCCCAAAGGCCTGAGCCTATGGGCCCTCGTTGCAAATGGGGTATTTGGTCAGGAAATGGTGAAACAAAGTCATCTATTGGAAAGTAACATGGGGGGAGAAAGGGTCAAAGCTTGGGCACACATCAATTCTCTCTCTCTCTCTCTCTCTCTCTCTCTCTCTCTCTCTCTCTCTCCCCCCTGGCCTGGTCATCAGCAGCTCCTCAGGCACTATAAATAGCCTTCCATAGGGAGTTCCAAAGTTTATGCCTAGAGGCCACTGTTTCTCTCCCTCCTGTCTGCACACTTGTCTAAGAGTCTAGTCCCAGAGACAGGCTAGGCTTCCGCCTCTCTCCTTTGGATGGGGTTATGAGAGTCCCAAGCACCCAGTGCTAGGTGAGGCAGCCCAGGCTGTAATGGTATGCAGGTGTCTGTAGTTCTAGCCCTTCCGGAGTGAGGGGTGTGAGAACCAGCCTCCATATGGCCTCTGAGAACAGGATGGTGTGCGTCTTCAGGGACCTCCCAGGCAGGCAAAGTCTGTTGCAACCAACCACCACCAGGGTGAAGTTCTCGGAAGGAGGGGCAGGGCTTGAAGTCACGCCTTCCCATCCCAGCAGCCTGAGTCTCCAGGGCAGGTCTGACACCACAACAGGGCAGGAATAGCAAGATACTGCTTTAAACTCAGAGCTGCTAAGGATGAAGCTGGAAATGGCCCTGGCCACAGCCCTAGCTCTGGCTGTGGGGTCCTGGACACAGGAGTTTTTCCCTAAGGAGGCCCACACTCTCAACTGGGGCAAGGTAAGCCTCATGGCTCTTGGTACCTTCATCAGGTACTAGGGTTACAGGGTACAAAGGCCACTTAGGACTAGAGCTCCAACTGTGGGACCATCTGGGATAATGTCCTCAGCAGGAGGGCAGAGCATGGCATCTGTTGAGCCCAGCTGTGTTGGTTACCTGTCCTCTCCCGCCCCTGCTCTGGTCCCGGGACCTCTTGGAGATACCTCTGCTGCAAAGAGTGGGGTGGAGGGGCAAGCATTAGAGGTACCCTGAAGCGGAAGATTGCTGGTGGGGTGGCTGTGGGCGCAGAGGCGAGGTGGACAATGTAAGAAGCACACACAGAGTTATTAGGATCAAGGAGTACGCAGCAGGGAAAAGCTGGCAGCTAGCGGCCCAGGGACAAGTAGGAGAGAAAGTGGCTGAGCGTCGGTGTTACAGGGAGGCCAAGAGTGAAGGAACTGATGAGGTGGCTAGGGTAGACACAGCCCAGGCTTCAGACTCCTGGGCACCTGACCAGCTAAGTGCCAGCTTCTCTTCAGCCTGGGACAGGGTAGTGTCTACCTACAGATATAGACGTGGTCTGGGTCTTGGGAAAGGACTACTTGCTGGGTCTGTTCTCTAGCTGGGAGTCTGGACAGGCAGCGTGGTGTGGCAGCTCCAACAACATCTTCCCCTGATGCCCCCGCAGTTTTCTGGCTTCTGGTACATTATTGCCATCGCCACAGACACCCGGGGATTCTTGCCAGCTAGAGACAAGAGGAAGCTGGGGGCGTCTGTGGTGAAGGTGCACAAAACAGGGCAGCTCAAGGTGGCCATCGCCTTCAGCCGGTGAGGGGATACGATGTGGCAGTGGTCCTGGTACGCCTTTGCAGACTGGCCAGGGACAGCTTCTCTCTGGGAAGAAGGGGCCGACAGGAAGCAGAGCGGAGTCCCCAGACAGATGGTTTCACTACCTCTTCCTTCCCTGAGACCCAAGGGCTGATTTTGGGGGAAATACATGGCATCAGGGAAGGGATGATGGGAGTGGACCCCACCCAAACTGGCCACCCTGGTCCCTGACCCCCCCAATCCCAGCCTTCAGAGACAGTTGTGAGTAGAGCTGGAGAAGTTGGTGGCCTTCTGGCTGCAGCTCCTCACACCTGTCCCCCAGGCCTCAGGGATGTCAGTCCATGGAGGCGACCCTGAAGAAGGATAGAAAGAAACCTGTGTTCAGGAATACCTGTGAGTAGGGATGCCTGGGCCATGGGAAACTGAGCCTGTGGCCGGACACCCAGGATGGGCGAGCAGGGTGGTTGAGATCCCACAGCTGGCAGAATGACCTGGCCTGGGAGGTGAGGTCGGTGAGGAAAGACCATGCTGGACCGGCTGATGTGTTGGGCACCAGACTCTGTACTGTGGGTGGGCATGGGTGTCCAGGCACCAGTGGCTGCTGTGCTTCTCTTGCAGTGAAGGGGATAAAGGGTTTCCATGTGCTGTCCACTGACTACACGTATGGCCTGGTCTACCTCCGCTTGGGCCGCGCAGGCAGCAACTACAAGAGCCTGCTGCTCTTCAGTGAGTACGGTGTGCAGTCACCTGTGGGTGTCAGCACCATGGTGGGGGAGGGCTCAGGGACCAGAGACAGAGAGGTGAGGGAGAGTGAAGGGAAGGGAAGGCTGGCCAATGGGGAGGGAGGGCGGTTGGTGAAGGGCGGTCTGAGAAGGGCTGTGGTGATGGAGCTGGCTGTGTGTGTAGGGTTGGAGGTGGCAGCTGCAGAGTCAAGGGGAGACCCTTCCAGGAGGGGTCTAGATGTAGGGGCTGCAGGATAGAGCAACCTTATGTGTTAGTGTTGGGATGCTGCCCGAGAGGAGGTTGAGGTGAGGGGTGTGAGTGCTGAGCTCTGGGAAATGGAGGCTTAGGATGAGGTGGCTGGATCTACCTTGTGAACAAGGGGGAGTGTTAGGGAAAGCATTGGGGAGGGTGAGGAAGTGAGGTGGTCAGGAGGAGGGGCACTGAGCCTGGGCTACAGAGGGGTGTCTGTGGACAGAGCAGAGGAGAGGTGTGTTTTGGATGTAGCAGACCTGGACATGCCCAGGGGATGGCTGTTTGTAGGGACAGAGGAGGCTCCCAGGTGTCCACTGACTGCAGAGTGACCCTATCTCCCAGCTTTGGAAATGGGGCCCAGGCACAGAATGACAGCGAAGGAGAGAGTGAAACATTAGGGTACAGCCCTCCAAATGTCTTATGGGCACCCCTGCTGCTGTGACTCTGTCCCCAACTCAGACAGACAGAACATCTCTAGCTTCCTGAGTCTGCGAGAATTCCTGGACACGTGCCATATCCTGCAGCTCACCAAGCAGGCCACCATCCTTCCGAAAGACGGTACTACACGGCCTCAGGCTCCTATTCTCCTGTCCTCCATTCTGCCCCGTGAGACAGCTGGTCCGTGTAGGAAACGTGCGTGCCTGTGTGTGTGTGCACGCATGTGCATGTGTGTGCGTGCCTGTGTGTGTGCACGCATGTGCATGTGTGTGCGTGCCTGTGTGTGCGTGCCTGTGTGTGCGCACACATGTGCGCGTGTGTGCATGCCTGTGTGTGCATGTGCGCATGTGCATGTGTGTGCGTGCCTGTGTGTGTGCACACATGTGCATGTGTGTGCATGCCTGTGTGTGCACGCATGTGCATGTGTGTGCACACATGTGCGTGTGTGCGCATGCCTGTGTGTGCATGTGCGCATGTGCGTGTGTGTGCACTGCCCCATGAGACAGCTGGTCCGTGTAGGAAACGTGCGTGCCTGTGTGTGTGTGCACGCATGTGCATGTGTGTGGTGTGCACGCACGTGCATGTGTATGCATGCCTGTGTGTGCGCACGCATGTGCGTGTGTGTGCATACCCGTGTGTGGCCAAGTGGTCTGCAAAGTCAACTGTGAAGATGCCCAAATGTCTTCATCCCCCCCCCCCGTACCTGTGGGCTTTGTGTCAGCATTGGGTGTGCAGCGTCCCAAGCAGCCTGAGGTGGCTCCCAGAGCATACAGACTCCAGTCGACACTCTACCCTCTTTAGAGTCCAGGGCAACCAGGGCAAGGACCCTCACATGAATTCATGACAGAGGTGGCATCCAGGCCTCTCAGCGCCTTTGTTCTTGCCCACAGATTCCTGTGCACACACAATCCTGCCGTGACAGCCAGTCATCCTCTGCTCATCCCTTTGCCTCGAGAGTCTTCCAGGTGCTGGGAATGCTGTTCCAGGTGGTGGCTGTGGCATTCAGTGGGTGTTTGGTGACTGCAGGCCAGTGACTGGCTGACTGCACAGAGCCCAAGCTGTGACTGCTGCTTTTGCATATGTACTTTTTCGCCTCTCTAGTGATGGGATTAAAGATGTGCACCATCATGCCAAGCTCTGTACATATTATTAATTATACTTTGTTCTCATTCATTCCCCTTCCCCCGCCTCCCTCTTGCTTTCTCTCTCCTATCAACTGGTTCCAACTTTGCTTTCATGTTTCAACCCTCTTACATTTCCTCTTTTTATGTTTTCCTGGTCTCCTTTCTACTTTCATGACACATACACTAAAATCTAGACTTTGGGGCTGGGGAGGTAGCTCACGAAGAACACATGCTACTCTTCCAGAGCATCTAAATTCAGCTCTCAGAAGCCATGTCAGGCTCACCACTGACTGTAACCTTAGCTCCAGAGAATCTGATGCCATCCCCTGGCCACATGGGTAGCTGCATATACATGTGCATACTCTCACACAGACCCACAATAGATAACACAAGTCATAAAAACAAAACAAAACTAAACTAAAGAACTGGACTGTACTGATGAGGGTCAAAATGCTCTACTTCTCTTTCTGATTTTGTTTATTCAACTCAGTATAAAGATCTCTAGTTTCATCTAGTTTTCTGTAAATATCATTATTTCACTCTTGTTTAGGGTTGGATAGAATTCCATTTTGTGTGTACCACACCGTATTTTCTCTGTCATCATCTCTTGATGAGCATCTAGGCCAAGCCTGTACCTTGGCTACTAGGAACAGTGCAGCGGTAGGCAGAAATGTGCATGTATCGTTGGTGCTGACTTAGAGTGCTGACTTCTCGAGTGATCCCAGGAGTGGCCCTACTGGGTAGTTCTAGCTTCTGTTTTTAGGAAGTTCCACGCTGACTTCCACAGTGGCTGCAGCACTCTCCCTTGGCCTCTGATCACTCAGTTGTGTTCTGCTACAGGAGCAGTAGCAGCAGGAGCTCCTCCTTCGGAGCCCCCCTGGGCTGGCTCACCTGCTCGCTGGGTCAGATTTGCCTTTCGCCTGAAAACCGCATCGCTTGCTTTCTCCTCCATGTGGGTTTCTCTTCTCCAGTCCCAGGCATGAGCATCTTCTTCTCCTGTGGCCTTCTCACCAGCAGCAGGCTTCCAGCACCAGAGTGAAACTCTGCCACAGGTGCCACCGATGCTGAGCAGTCTTGAGCACTCGGTTTTCACTCCAAACCTACCATGTCACCGTGTGAGCAAAATGCTAGCACATGGCTCAGGTTTCTCCTTTCATGATGTGGGTCCTAGGGTGTGGACTCGGGTCATCTGGCTTAGCAGCAAGCACCTTTATTTTCTGAACCTTCTCTGGCCTTCTAATACTGGCACATAGAATGAGCAAAATCACAGCGAGAACCAGCTCCACCATCCAGGAGGTCCTCAGATGTGCCCCTAGGTCTTGCTGCCTGCACCCAAAAACCATAGTCTGCCTCTGCCATGACAAGTGGCTTCAGTTTGTGGGAATGGGACACGCCAGGCCCTCCGGGGTACACTGCTTAGAGAAGCCGGGCCTGTTTCATTTAGCTGTGATGTTCTGAGGCCCCATGCTGATGAGCACATGGCTAGTTTCCTTTTTAGTGCTGGCTGCTGCGTGTTAAAGGGCTGGACTTTGAGAGTAGCCTTCACACACAGTTAAGTCCCACGGAGCCAGCTTGATGCCTTCAGATCTTCCATTGAGGTCCTGCGGAGCAGAGCAGCATTCAGATGACTGACTTCTCGCTGACTCCCCTTTCACCCAGGCGTGAGCATCGGGACAGAATCCTTCTGTCTCAACGGTCCCAAGGCTTGCTCTGTTGGTTGATTGGGTTTACTTCAATAGTTTTGGCAAGATTATCAATAGTGGGTGATCTATATTCTTTTAGATGTGACCAACCGTGTCGATTGGCACAGGACTCTGCCATGCTGTTCAGTGTCGATGAGGCTTATCTCTTGTAAGATACTTGCCCTCTGTGCTTTTCAATTCATTACCTGCGTGTTGTATTCACCAGCCTTTTGGGTCGAGGGCATTTATACATGACTTTTAGCTTATGAATGAAAACGGGAGCCCGGGAGCCCAGATTCGGAAGAAGGCAGTGGATGTCAGGCCTGACTCCACAACTTCCTGGGAAGGATCTAAGACTCAACGCGGCAGCTGACATTAGGCATGGCCCCACACCTTCTGGGAAGGAGGCAGGAGTTAAATATGGTGGGGTCCTGAGCCTTAAGGTCCAGGAATGTCATAGGGACCTGAGCTTGGGGTTCTGATATCTTTGGCTCTTAATGGTGGTCACTGCAGAGCCAAGGACAGCTATGCTCTGCCATCTGACCTTAACAATCTCTAGATTGTTGTTTCATTAGGGTGGGTGAAACCACCCTGTTCTAAGGGACTCATACTCCTTGTTTTCTTGGGTTGTAAGCACCCAGGACAGATGCTTTCTACTGCTGGGCCCTACCAGTGATGAGGGAGAAGGAGGAGAAAGGGGGGGGAGGGGAGAAGTGGGGGAGGAGGGACGAGGAAGGGAGGAGAGGAGAGGGGAAGGAGGAAGAGAAGGGGAAGAGGAGAAGGGGGAGAGGGAGAAGAAGGGGGAGGAGGAGAAGCTGTGGAGACATTGGGAAGAGGGAGCCATGGAAGGTCCAGAGGGCGGAACATGAGTCAGTCAGTAGATCTGGGTGCCTATGTAGGCCCCACAGGGAAGACTCACAGAATCTATCCCTCTGCCCTTGAAGCAACCAGCGGGATGGGGGCCGAGTTGGTCTCAAGTCACATAGAGCCAGTCTTGCAGATCCTCGTGCTGTTTGCCGCAGCCTGACCTGGATCTCATACGACCCTGGTAAGGTTAGATCCACACCAGGGCCACTGCGGCCTCAGGAGCGCTTTAGATGCCCTTTCCCCGACTCATTTCACAGAGGCAGTGACAGAGCTGGGGAGCTGGAGAGAGGGCCACCCACAGCCAGATCACTGGTGAGTCACACAGAATCCTAACACCAGCCTCGTGATGCTGGTTGCTGCCGAGACGAATCCTCAAGCTCTGTTTATTCGGAGAACCTAGAGGTAATGTAAAGGAAAGGAGCGTTCTGGAGGAATGCCAGGGGCAGTGAACTGGGTGCGTGTGCGCCCCCAGGTGCGTGTGCGGCCCAGGTGCGTGTGTCCCCCCAGGTGTGTGTGCGCCCCAGGTGTGTGTGTGTCCCAGGTGTGTGTGTGTCCCCAGGTGTGTGTGTGTCCCAGGTGTGTGTACGTCCCCAGGTGCGTGTGCGGTCCCAGGTGCGTGTGCGCCCCCAGGTGCGTGTGTCCCCCCAGGTGCGTGTGTGCCCCAGGTGTCTGTGTGTCCCCAGGTGCGTGTGCGCCCCCAGATGCGTGTGCGGCCCCAGGTGCGTGTGTGCCCCAGGTGTGTGTGTGCCCCAGGTGCGTGTGTCCCCCCAGGTGTGTGTGTGTCCCCAGGTGCGTGTGTGTCCCCAGGTGCGTGTGTGTCCCCAGGTGCGTGTGTGCCCCAGGTGCGTGTGTGTCCCCAGGTGCGTGTGTGTCCCCAGGTGCGTGTGTGTCCCCAGGTGCGTGTGTGCCCCAGGTGCGTGTGTGCCCCCAGGTGCATGTGTGTCCCCAGGTCTCGAGAGAAAAGACGGTAAGGGGAACGCAGCGGCAACACAAAGCTCAGAGACAAGGCTGAACATCTAGCCAGAAGGACAAGATTTTGGAATGAGTATTGCCCATGTCCTGGTTTCCTTTGAGACCATTGAGAGAGAGCTCAGACAAAGCTGTCTCCCCTGGCTTCCCTGATTGCCAGCTCTCGGGTAAAGCACAATGTAAAGAATCCATTCTTGTCTCTGCTCATTGCGCTTGCAGTGACAGGCAGCAGGAAGTACTGCATTCCGGAGACACATGTAGGTGAGCCTATGCTTGTATATGACATGACAAATGGGAGGACACAGGTACCTCACAGGTGTCCCCTCAGTGTCCATGTGAAGCTCTGGCGTGCAGTGGGATGATGGGGAGAGGGACCCTGTGGAAGATTTGTGTTAGATGAGGCTGGGAAGGTGGGTTCTTGTGATGGGAATGAATCAGTGCCCTGCTGCATGAGGACACAGTGAGGTGACCCCCTACCAACTGGGAAAAGACTTTCTTTAGAATTCTATCCTATGGGAGTCCTCTTGGGCCATCACCTCCAGAACTTTGAGACATAAATGCTGTTTAGGCCTCTGTCTAGGGTCCTAGGCTATGGCATCCCCAGCTGACAAATCTACACCCATGAGCCCTTCTTAAATCCATGGGCTCTCAACTTTTCCTGGGGACTCAGACTCTGAGGGGAGAACCCTCTTGGACGGCATCATCCCACTTCCTGTTCTGAGTGTGTGTGGGATGATGAAAACCCTTCCTGTCGGGAGGAGGAGAGACGTGGGATGACAGAGGGAGCCTCAAACACAGGACCGGACACCGTGTTCTGATGAAGGAGGCATAAAGACTGCGTGGTGAAAGAGGCAGACATTACTTTGAGCTCAGCCCACAGGTCCAGAGCCTCCGGGATCTCTTCCTGCTTCCTAGATCAACATGACCCCTGATTTCCACCCCCACTGTGATCTGGGATGTCTGCATTTCTGAGTGAACAGCAGGGCAGACTAGTCTCAGTTTCCTGAAAGCCCTGACTGCTACTCGCAGGGCTGGGGTTTCTGTATTTCTTCTCGTCGCTAAGCCACAGGGGCAGGAGCAGGTCTCAGCGACTTTATTCTGTAGCGACTGCTCTAAAAGTGAGTGGCCGCAGACAGCCACTGACAAGTTTGCACACACACACACACACACACACACATACACACACAGAGCAGTGCACACCCATGTTCATGTGTGCCTTGCATGCTGACAAACGACTCCATTAGCACATATGATGTATAGGCAGAGAATGCAGAACCTCATGTCAACACATGCTTTAGCACATGTAATGCACATACCCCATTCTTGTGCACAGGGCACACTCACAGTGGATCACACACCTGCATACAAACTCTAGATATATGCATATATGTAGAAGTGTATATATGTACATCTAGACACTTACACAGGCACATGTATTTACACAGTAACCATGCAGACACAATATGTGCATATACAGTACACACATTCATTCACATGCACACATATTCATCCATGCACATATAAGTCTGTATACAAGTCCACATACACTCCTGCTCATCCCATCTCTAGCTCAGGGCAGAGTCTGCTGTGTTAGTTTGCAATGGAGGAGGGGTTGTCCAGTCCCCTGCCCTTTCCATAAAGACTGGATGTCTGGAAGGTCCTGTTTTCCAATGGCAATCAACACTCTGCTGGGTTGTGGAGGTCTAGGGCAGGATAGTGGTTAATAGAGCATCTTGGTGTCTGATGTTGGGAATGACCCAGAGCCACAGGTTCGGTCAGTCTTCCTCTAGTCCTAGCAGGTCCCTATATGGGCCCAGGTACCAAGGAGACCCGAGTTTCTGATGGTCCAGTGACTTTGACACCATCTGTTAGGAAATGTTACTCCCTTTGCTAAGGGGAAGCCTGACAGCTGCACAGAGCCAGAGACAGGCTGATGAGCCTCAGGGAGGGGACCATAGCAGGAAGCTTGATGGTGCCACGCGTGTCAGAGGAGCAGCAGAAGGCAGTTGACTTCAGGGTGTCGGCCCACCAGGAGATGAATCCCTGATGGGTGAATCTCAGACAGGCAAGGCCCAGAGACCACAGACTCCAGAGTGTCCTTTGCTTCTGCTGAGCCTTCACACGTTTGCTGCTGCCATCTTTCTCTGGTCTCTGGCATGGTGTGAATGGGTGTGGGAGAACTCCTGTAAAGTGGTGTGTTTATCTCATGGAAACATCCCATTGTACTGGACGTGTTTACCTGTGTATTATTATGAAGATGATTTCTTCTTAAGTTGTACTGTGCAATTGATAATAATAATGTTAATTTAAATAGAGTTTTGGTGATTAAAAATAAAACAAGGAAGTGTCACACAACTAGAACACATGAGTTTCTATTAAAGGAGTTGCATAGACTGTGTCTTAGGTTAATGATTAAGAAAAGCACTTGAAACCAGGCAGTGGTGGCGCACGCCTTTAATTCCAGCACTTGGGAGGCAGAGGCAGGTGGATCTTTGTAAGTTCAAGGCCAGCCTCGTCTACAAGAGCTAATTCCAGGACAGGCTCCAAAGCTACAGAGAAACGCTGTGTCAAGAAAAAAAAAGTTTAGGTTTGTGATTCCTTTTAAGATTACCTTTTAAGACAAGTAGTAAAGGGATTGGCTCTTTCTTTGTAGCTGCACTACACAACCTGCCAAAAAAGAATTGGCTGAGAAAAATACCCTCTGCTTGCTTGTATTCTGTTAATCTGTGACACGTTACTTAGATGTAAATGTATATGGGTTCTTGGGGTGACTTTGTTTTAATCATGCAAGGAGATGAAAAATATGCTTTTACCTGTACTCATTTTAATTGTTCCCTTGAAAAATAGAGTGTAACCACACTGTAACTCATATGTTGCCTAAAAAACTTTGCTGGGATATATAAGCCGTAGAGAAGTATACAACAGAAGAATAAAGAAGGAAATCATCAAGAGAGTGTCTTTTTCCTTAACCCTCTCAGATAAAAAAAGTCACAGTGGGTTTCCCTTTGAGCCCTGTGCTGCTGGAGGCTGGCCCCACAGATCTGGGGATGAGGCGCTAACAGGGCAGGAACCAGAGTGATCATCCAGCCTGCTGCAGGTCTGACTTGCTAGGTAAACCTGCCCAGTTACTGTGTGAAATCCAGGGCTGCAGAAGCAACCTTTACCATCTGGGCTGTTCCTAACAGAAGAAATGTAAGCTCTGCAACTCTACAGACTCTGGGGCAATAACTGGGGACTCAGGACTGTGCTCCCTTAGAAGGCTCTAGGGAAAGTCTTTCAGGTTTCTCCCAACTCCTAGTGATGTCAGCAGGGTCCTCATGCTAGGGCCATGTGAAGAGGCCTCCCGGGTGAGCTGGATGACCTTGGACCAGCAGAGCTGGCAGGGGAGGCTGGGAAAGCCTTCTCCTCACTTCTGGTGGTTGCTGGGTTGGTTCATTTGCCTCCTGGGAATCCTGGGTTTAGGGTTTGTTTCTTGCTGTAGGAACCTTGAATGTAGTTCTAGAAATGACCACTGGGGCATCACTAACTTCAGTGCTCAATAGACCAAGGGGAATCAGGGAAGAGTCCTTAGGAGCAATTCTATGTGTTTGACTCACACAAAGGGATCTTTATCCCTAGCATCCCAGAGCAAGGTGGGCCTCTCACGGGTGGGGAGTGGCTCCTGGTGTGCCAGGCTTTGTGATATCATTCAAGGCTGGAGTCGAAAGGAGGGCTGTGGTCTTGGGGTTATCAGGGACAAAGGCTACCAGGAATTACTCATGCTTAAATGTCAAAAGATTGAACTGATGTATAAATCTACTGGTTCACTATGGTGTGACGATTTTTGGTTTTGTTTTGTAAACATCTACAAGTGGAGCTTCAGGTTCCTATCAGTTAACACAGTGAGCAGCCACGAGGGCTGCCGTGACCCTGGAGAAATGGAGACCCTCCCACTTACGGGTGGAACTGTGGGAACTGTGAGAAGGTACAATCACGATGCCAGGCCACCTTGCAGCTCTCCAGTGTCAGGATGGGGAGGGATCCTGTAACCCGGCAAGTCTGTACCTAGGAGCATGGAAATTGAGAATGTAAGTCCACATGAAAATGTGTATGTGAAGGCTCATAACAGCCTGGTGGAAGCTGTGCCGCTGTCTGTCAACTGAAGAGCAGACAGACTTGAAAACCTGTATGTGAAGGTCCACTGTAGCACGTTTCCCAATAATCTCTTGGTCTACGGCCATACCACCCTGAACGCGCCCGATCTCGTCTGCCAATAATCTCTTGGTGCAATCCCTGCTTGTCCACTGAAGAGTAGATGAACATACACGGTCTACTCTGGCAGGGGTCGGGGGAGGGTTTCACTGAGCCACAGAAAGGAATAGAGCTCTGACACATGCTAATCATTTGTAGTTCTGGAAAATGCTCAGGGCAGGAAGCCAGTCATAGGAGCCACAGCCTCTGGCTTCCATCTCTGTGACAGGGCACACAACATCTGGAGGCACCTGGCAACTAGAGCTGGAGGCTGTGAACCAGCTCCGGGCTTCTCTTCACAAGAAGGCTAAGCCAGCTGAAGCCTGAATGAACGGCTCCGCAGTGATGCAGAAAATGGAATAATTGTCTGATACCCACTTCCCCATGGAAGAGCCAAGCCAGCTGAAGCCAGCCCGGCACGGCCACGAGGCTGGCTCTCCACAGGTACAGATAACTGTGTAATGGAGACTCACTTCCCCATGGAAAAGCCAAGCCAGCTGAAGCCAGCCCGGCACGGCCACGAGGCTGGCTCTCCACAGGTACAGATAACTGTGTAATGGAGACTCACTTCCCCATGGAAAAGCCAAGCCAGCTGAAGCCAGCCCGGCACGGCCACGAGGTTGGCTCTCCACAGGTACAGATAACTGTGTAATGGAGACTCACTGCCCTGTGGAAGGGCCAAGCCAGCTGAAGCCGGAATGCTGTAGATCTGAGACTGGTGCTCACGGGAGGCATTGTACGGTTGTTTGGGGTGAGGACTTGGACAGTGTCATTGATGAGCGTGTCTTTTGCTGATGTTTGAAAGGTCAGTCGCTACGGCTTTAAAGATGCATCCTGTTGCCTGTCACGGCTGCTTACTCAGGGCTGGCGTCGGCAGTGGTGCTGCTTATGGTGGTGCAGGGGCCACTCTGAGCTCCCCGTCTCCCGACTCCTCACCATCCTGCACCTCCCTTTCCCTGACATCCACATCACCCTAATTGTTCCTTGTCATGGTACAGCTGTCCTCTGACACAGCCTCCACACAGGGCACCACTTGCCTCGCAAGCTTAGCTCACAGCCTGAGCGTCTGCTCTCTGGACTGGAATCCAGGTATTGGGCCAGCTCTCGTGATGTCTTGCGGGACTTGAATGTTTCCTGACTCCATTCAAGGGTTCTCTGGTGGGCTTCTCTCACAAGTCTTCCTGTGGAGTTCTCAGACATCCTGCTTCTCTGGTCCAGCCCCAACAGCATAGACAGAGGGGCAAGTCACTGTGTATCAGTCAGAGCCTCCTTGGAGCTGGGAGTGGGGTGGGTGTGTTATTACCAGTGTGGACATTGGTCTGAGCTAGAGGATGGAGGGAGGAACAGACGTGTGATGCCATCAACAATGCCATCGTCAGTGTCACCTTCAGCCACAATGGACTCTGCTTTCCCGCACCCGTTTCGTCCCAACGTTCACATTTGCCCAGCACTTTTGTGTGTACTTGACTCACAGGTCCACACAATGTTTGGGAAACCTAACAGAGCACACAGTACGTGCGAGAAGAGCCTCACACAGCCCTCTTTTAGTATTTGCCTATTAGGACTATTAGGCTGGAGTTCCAGCCTCCTGCTCACCCACCCCATCTTCAGAGTGAGGACAGTGGGAACCCCAGGGAGGAGGTTTGGGCTCATAGTATGGATTTATCATTAAGTGAGGCTTCTTCCCCCCAACTAGCTCATGGGGCCTGGGATGGCCCAGGCCCATCAGGGCCCTACACTGACCCCCATGGGGAGCCTGACCATGGCTTTCAGATCCTGCACCTTCCCTTCTTGGAAGCAACTTTCCAGAAGAAGGGTGTAGAATGGCTGTGAGAAGTCCCAGCATGGGTGTCCCAGGGTGAGGCTGGTAAAGCTTCAGCTAGACCATGTCCATGGAACATCACTTAGCATCCAAATGCTACCCAGTTTGGCAACTTCCAATTGTTAGACCCTGATTCTGGGATGCTAACCCCTCGAACGTGCGCCCCAAAGACCACCAAGAACCACACCAATTGTTGCTAAAGCAAGAGGTATAATTCGACGTTTGCAAACGGGCTTCTGCTCCCCAGTAACTCGGGACTGAGCAGAGAGCCCCGAACAACAATTACAAGCGGTATTTATAGGAAAAGATCTCAGGCATAGTATAGGGGTGGTGGGGCATATAGTGATTGGCTATAAGCAACTGCTACATATCAATAGAAGGTCATTTGGAGTTTAGCCAGTCCAAGCTCCTTTGATCCCCGGACGTTCTCATAGGATCCCCTGGACGCTCTCACAGGATATCAGGGGGTCCACCTGGACTCTATGGCTTGGCCAGTCTTGTTTAGATAAGCAGTTAATTGGAGTTGTTTACGACCTCATCCTGTTCACCAAAAGGAGGCTTCATCTTGCTCATTAAAAGTTATTTATAACTTCATCCTGTTATGCCAAGAAGGGGGGCTTGGGTGCAAAAGGTGAAGGCCTAGCTAAGGAATTAAACATATTGAACATAAGTATTTTTAACCCTTACACAATCATGTTCCTGTTTATGTGATATTTGCTGTGACAGGACGCAAGCTGTCTTACAAAGTGTCCTCGTATCCAGGTAAGCAAGGGCCTGGGAGAAACTGAAGGAGAAACCAAGGTGGTAAATTCAAGCTTTCCCTAGGTGTGGCCGCCTCTGCACAGAGGACCATCTGGGACTGGTCCTGGCCCAAGAGGACACTGACCATAGCAGCCTTCCTACAAGCCAGCTTCAGGACACTCCGGCTACTTTCCACTCCTTCTGACTTCAAGCCTATGTCACACAGCTCCTGCTGGCTTCTGCCCCTTCCACATCCCAGCCCTGTGCACCTTCCCTCTCTCCTCAGAACCACCCAGTCTCCAATTTCTGCTCCTCCCCACTGCCCAGGGAATGAGCAGGCCCAGTTCCTCACACTGGGTCCTCCCACTAGGCTCAACGGCACACTAGAGGCTTTGTTCCCTTTGCAAAAGTCCATTCCTCACTCAGCAAATGGCAGATTTGTTGTTTCCTCCAGAATCCCATCAGATGGTTGCAGGGAATTCACAAAGACCCAAGTTAACTGTTAAGAAAAAAATCCTAAGAAGGTGCAGTTCCACCGGCGCTAAGAAATCCAATTAGGTCAGATCAAACCAAATGAAAATGCCCATCGTTTTATTAAGTACGGCGCTCTCCGGTGCCAAGTGCATGGCAGGAAGACAGGAAAGCAGGAAGCGCCTGCAAACCCGGAACCACATGCTTCTCCTCCAGGAGCCCACTTAAATACCCTGTGGGAGTGGTCCTGACCCTCTCCCAGGGAGGGGCCAGGACCTGGCATGCTGGGATTTGGAGTCCAGACTAATATACTCCCAGGCCAGGGAGGCTGGGATAGATGACAGGGGCTGGGGCTATGCTCCAGACTTAACATTAACAATTCCATGTCATTAGCTGTGCAATCACCATCGACAGCTGGTTCCACGCCATTCAATCCCCACAATAGACCCTCCATCACTGCTCTGGAAACTGACAGCCTGCTTTCTGTCCCCATTGACAGGCCCCTGATGGGCAATTTTATCTGTCTGTCTGTCTATTTAGAGATAGGATCTCTAGGGTCTCATTATGTAGCTTGGGTTGTCCTGGAACTTGCTCTGTAGACCAGACTGACCTCAAATTCACAGAGATCCATCTTCTTAAGCTTCCTGAAGGCTGAAATTAAAGGCATGTGTCTCCTGAAACTTTTGTTTTGTTTTGTTTTGTTTTGTTGTTTTTGAAATAGGGTTTCTCTGTGTAGCAGCCCTGGCTGTCCTGGAACTCTCTTTGTAGACCAGGCTGGCTTCGAACTCACAGAGATCTGCCTACCTCTGCCTCCCCAGTGCTGGGGTTAAAGGCATGTGTCATCATCGCCTGCCAGTTGACAGTTTGTATAGTTGGAGTCCCGCAGCTTGTCTGTTGTGTCTATTCCCTGCGGGTCGTTCACCCTTTATGTGGTTCAGAGGTTCCTTCCATTCATGGCTAGATCCTCTCCTACTGTAGGGAGAGAACCGCACTCCGAGGAGCTGTTCCTGACACTGAGGGAGTCTTGAATAAACTCTGTAGTTTTACTTGCTTTTCGTTGATTTTTAGCAATACTAATTCAGGAAAGCACACAGCCGAGGAGAGTGTTATTAGTCTCTATACAGTTAGACAGTTCTGCTGGAGATAATGCCCCTGACCACTCTGGCCCAGATTACTTCCTAGGGACTTGGCAGCACTTTGTGAAATCACTTGTTCCTCTCTTTTGCCTGTGTGGGTGTCTGATGGCTGACATAAGGTGCTTGACAACCCTGTGTTTAGACTGTGGTACTGCCACTGTCTTCTGATTGTGAGTCACACAATGAATTATGACCTTTTCTTCCTTCCTTCCTTCCTTCTTTCCCTCTTTCCTTCCCTCTTTCCTTCCCTCCTTTTCTCCCTCTCTCCCTCTCTCCCTCCCTTCTTCCCTTCCTTCCTTCCATTCTTTCTTTCATTCAGGATAGTTTATTTAAAAACAAAACAAACACCCATTTCTTATTGCAAATTATAGGTTGCTGAAAAGACACTTTCCACATTTGGTCTTTTCTCTCCCTTCCCTTTTATTGTTTTAATTTTAATTTTTTAAATCCATTTTACATACCAACCACAGTTCTCCCTCCCTCCCCTCTCACCCCCTCACCCTCCTTACCCACCCTCTCAACCCATCCCCCATCCACTCCTCCGAAAGGATAAGGCCCTTGGGGAGTCAACAAAGCCTGGCACATTGAGTTGAGGCAGGACCAAGCCCCTCCCCACTGCATCAAAGCTGAGTAAGGTATTCCACCATAGGGAATGGGGTCCAAAAAGTCAGCTCATGCACTGGGGATGGATCCTGGTCCCACTGCCAGGGGCCCCTCAAACAGACCAAGCTACACAACTGTCGCCCCCATGCTGAGGGCCTTGGTCAGTCAAGACCCATTTCTCTTGTGCACAGCTGCTCGCCACTGTTTCTCTCACTTCCAGCCCTTCCCCCACCACCACAGTACTCACCTCTAATCTCACCAGTCTGGAGGCCTTATCCCTCCTTCTCTAGCCTGGCTGCCTCATGAATGAACTCTCCCACCCTCAGAATATTCCGCTGCGGTGGCTGTCATAGCGTGCTGCTGGCAGATTCTCCCCGTGTGCTGCAGGCAGAGTCTCCCCGTGTCTGCAGGCAGAGTCTCCTGTGTGCTACAGGCAGATTCTCCCCGTGTGCTGCAGGCAGAGTCTCCCGTGTGCTGCAGACAGAGTCTCCCGTGTGCTGCAGGCAGAGTCTCCCGTGTGCGGCTGGCAGATTCTCCCCGTGTGCTGCAGGCAGATTCTCCCCGTGTGCTGCAGGCAGATTCTCCCCGTGTGCTGCAGGCAGAGTCTCCCGTGTGCTGCAGGCAGAGTCTCCTGTGTGCTGCAGGCAGATTCTCCCCGTGTGCTGCAGGCAGAGTCTCCCGTGTGCTGCAGGCAGAGTCTCTCCGTGTGCTGCTGGCAGAGTCTCCCGTGTGCTGCTGGCAGAGTCACAACATTCTGCCCCCATGAACTGCTGCCCTGTGGGAGACCTGCTTTCTTTTTATTTTTTAAGGATTTACTTATTTTGTGATTTTTGAATTTTTATTTATTTATTTCTATGTCGTGTGGGGCCTTTGCCTGCATATATGCCTGTGAACCATGTGTATGCCTGGTACCTACCGAGACCAGAAGAGGGCATCAAACCCCTGAAGAGGGCGTCAGACCCCTGGGACTGGAGTTACAGACAGTTCTGAGATGCATTGTGGGTGCTGGGAATCAACGCTGAGTCCTCTAGAAAGAGCAGCAGGTGGTGGCGGTCATTGAGCCATCTCTGCAGCCTGGGTTTTCGTTTTCTTCATAAGCTTCTAGAGCTATCAGGGTTGTTGACTCTGAACATCAGGAGTGAATTCTGGTTGATTTAAACAGAGACAGAATTAAATGAGCTGGCCTGGCACTAGTTCCGAGAACAGGAACCTGAGTAAACAGACTCAAGCCTTTGAAGGCTCACCATATAGATCAAGCTGGCCTTGAATTCATAGATCTGCCTGCATCTGCCTCTTGAGTGTTAGGATCAAAATCACCACACCCTGCCACTTTTTTCCAGACAGGATCTTATGTAGTAGTTTAGGCTGACCTTGAAATTGTTAAGTAGCCAAGGATGACATTGAATTTCTGATCTCCCTACCTCCATCTTCCCAGTTCTGGGATTATAGACATGCACCATCACATTGGATTTGTGCAGTTCTGAGGACTGAACCCAAAGCTTTGTACATGCTTGTCAGGCATCTACCAATGGAGCCTCTGTTGTGGCTACGTCTGGACAACAGATGCATTTGTACTAGTTAGTTCTCTGGTGGCTGTGAGAAAAGACCGGACAAAAAGTCATTTAATGGAGGAAGGGCTTATGTTGACTGACAGTTTAGGGAGGTCAGTTGACCTGAGCTTTGTCCAGACAGTCCAGGTTGGCAGCGGGTGTCTTTCATCTTTCATCAATCCTTATATATGCTCCGGGAAGGAGGAGACTAATGCGTCTGATCTACATGCTCCAGGAAGGAGGAGACTAATGCGTCTGGTCCATATGCTCTGGGAAGGAGGAGACTAATGTGTCTGGTCAGTTTCAGGGACTTCCTGAATTCTTTAAGTTGTTTATTTCCTGATCTTAAGGAGCATCCCTGCAGGATGGAAAGTTTCATCTCCCTGAAAGCATCCTTGTTTCACTTCCCCTTTAACATCATGACTCTTAACCTTCCTGTACATGAGAGAGAGTCTTAGTCTTGGAGGAAATAGCTATGCGTGTGTAGTGCTGATTTACAGTTAGTCATCCCTAACTGCTGATGACCTCATTGGTCATTTTATATCTCCTCTGGAGAAAGTCTACTCAAAACCACTGTCCATTATTAATCAGGTTTATCCATGAGTTACCAATGTCTTACATGTTACTGACATTAGATCCTCGTCAGATGAATTTGCGAATATTTCTCACAGTCTATAGCCTGTCACAGTCTTTCTTTAAAGTATTTATTATTATTTACATGTATGTATGCGTGCATCTATGTGAGTGGATAAGAACATATAAGTGCGGTTGCCCTAGGAGGCCAGAAGAGCATGTCCGATTTCTCAGAGCAGGAGCTATAGGCGGGTATGAGGCATCTGGTGGAGCCGGGAACCTAACTGGGGTCCTCCGGAAGAGAAGAGAGTGCTCTGAACTACTGAGTCATTTCTCCAGCTCCTTCACAGAGTCCCTTAAGGACTACCAGCTTTGCACACTGCACATTGATGAAGTCCAATCTGCCTCTCACTCCTTTGGTTTTCTGTATTGTCAAAGCCGTGGTCAGCCGTGCTTTCTGTGTAAGTTTTGGTTTTAATGCCCACATTCAGGCCAGGACCATTTCAAGTGAATCGATATGGTGGTGTGAAGTCTGGGTGGATGTCAACTGTCTCAGGGACATATTGAAGCTGTCCTTGCCCTCTCGAATTGTCTTGACCCCTTCAGGGATCTGTTCTCGTATTGCTAGATGTTCTCCTTATAGTTCTTAGAATTATTTCTGACTTGAGGTTGTCCTCCCTGATGTGAGGAGCTGTCCCCTCTTCCCTGTTGTCTGGCACTTTCCTGGCTGTTCACAGAACCCTTGGCATATTTCCGGGGCTCTTCCTGCATGTGGAGATTTCCTGCTTGAGTCTCACACGTGGCAATCATTGCTCCTGTCCCTAAGTCTCACTACTGTCTCTTCCTCCACTCAGTCAGACGCCTTGACCTGTTGGGTACATTCCCTTTGATGCTCAAATTCCCTGCAGGCTTAGAGATGCTGTGGCAAAGGCTGGCCTCAGATTGTAAATCACCCCGAGGACTCAAAGCTTCACTGTTTGTGGCCCAATATATACAAAAGATTTTGCAGGTTCTTTCCCAGTTGCTCTTTCTTTGTGGTGGGTGTATAAGTCCATGCCTTGTCTTCCCTTCTGTCCAGGTAGGCAACATCACTCCATCATTTTGCCTGGATCATTGCATTTCCAGCTGTTTTCCCTGATGCTACACTTGCTGCCTCCAGTCTAGTGTTAATATAACACCTGGAAGGATCCTAAACATGTGCCACAGATTGCCTGTGTCGAAACCCTCCAGGTCTCTCTGAGAGAAAGCTAATGTCCTTCCAGTGACCCATAGCCACCCTTGCTGGTCCTGCCCTCTTGGTGACCTGGTCTTGGGCCAGTCTTCTCAGGTATCATCTGCTGTAGATGCCCTGCCCTCCAGTCTGCTTTTGGAACCAGCCCACCTCTCTCCCCCAGGTCTGTACCCTGTGTTCCTTCCATGTTGTTCCTGAACCGTTTTATTCACTGTAGTTCAGATGTCACCATGGTGAGGCTGGCTCAGACATCAACTTAAAGTAACCCCCCTCCACCTCCTGTATCAACACTCTCTGTATAACTTGTTCCGTTTGATTTTCCCCATAACATTTATGACCTTTTAGATAATTTATAATTACATGAATCAGGTCAATCAGGAGAAAGAATGGCATAACAGATAGAACAGGAATGGTTTACGTAATGAACAATCAACAATACAAATGTACAGACAGCTCTAAAGAATAGCTTGAGGTATCAGGAGGTGGTTTTGGGGGGGGATCCCCTCCACAAGGCCTGGTTCACACTTGGTGGGGAAAAGGTGTGGCTGCAGCCCAGGATGTCTGCCTGGGTCAGGGATGAGAATAATCAGGAAAGAGGATAGCAAACAGAGAAAGGCTCACTTGCTTCCTAGCAAGCAGGAAGCTTGTCTTTTCTGGCAGGTCTGCATCTTGATAGAAAGCCATTTGGGGCTCGCTGAAGCCAGTGGGACTGAACGCCCTGGATGGCCTGATGTGTTCAGAGCTCCGTGGGATAGACAAAAGACAGAGCTTTGAAGTCGACCTGAACAAGTGTCCAAATGAGATAAATACACATTCTCCATGAGAAAACAAGTGATGTTTGTCTTTCCATCTTCCCTTGTACTTCCGTCAGACTCGACCATCCCCCACACGACCACCTTGTGCTTTCATGCCAGACATACATGTGTATTTGTGTACATATTTACTTGTGGATTCTGCAAATGAAAGCAAGCAAGCAAAATTTGTCTTTCTGAGTCTGTTAAGAATAAGCCCTGGGCTAGATTTAGGGGAAGGACTGTTCCCAGTGATTCATGTTTACCAGCCCTATATCTTCAGTCTGCAGAATGTCCCCAGATAGAGCCCGTAGCCAGAAATAAGTCTTCACCACATGGGCCTGGGAAGGATACTTTGGATCCAAACGTGACAGCGTGGTCATTTATTTCACCTCTGCTCTTCAAGTATGTGTGTTAGGAAAACATGGAAGTAGATGCAAGCAAAATAGATTGGGAAGCTGTGAGGCTGTTATGTCTACCATAGCTTCTGGGGGGCTGTGGGATTCGGCCTTCAGCATTTCCAGTCACAGATTAAGTCAGCAGAAGACTGACAGCGTCCCTGGCTCTGTCAATCACAGGGGCACCTTGTTCTCCTCCGGTTCAAGGAATCAGACACGGTGCCTGTGTGGTAAGGGGCTCAGAGGAAGGACTCAGGCACACTAATGAAGGACAAGCTGACACCTTTCCCATGATATTGAAATGATAGCCTACATCCTAATCTCTGGTCCTAAAGAACACCGGCCCCACCCGCTCACACCCAGAATGTCAGGCCTCCTGCTCAACACCTTCTTTTTTTTCTTTTTCTTTTTTTTCCTTTTCCATTCAAAAATATATACTTCCTCCCCTTTTCCCTTTCCCCTCCCGCTCCCCCACTAACCCTCTTCCCTCCCCCTCCATCCTTACCAGAGGGCAGGGTATCCTGCCCTGTGGGGAGTTCAAGGCCCTCCCCCCTCCATCCCGGCCTAGGCAGGTATCAACACCTACTATAGTGAGGTCAAGAACTGGGCCTTGCCAACTCCTCAGCACAAGCCAGGGTGAGTCAGAGAGTGCTCATTAAGATTGTTTGTGGATACTTGAGCCTGTCCACCTTTGGTCCAGGCAGGCACAAAGATGCCATTGTGGGACCAGAACCTGTCTCCAGAGCCATGGAATGTAGACAGCCACACAGGAACAGAAATCCTTCTCCAGAGTTGACCTTCTGGGTTTCAGGGCAGATGGCCAAGTTCAAGAACTGCAGAGTAGGGAGTGGAAGGCATGGTTTATACCAGGAAGAAGCTGGACTAAGGCCTGGAGCCAGGGCAGATATCATGAATTCACAACACAGGTTGGCACATGGGGTCATGGTGATTTTTGCATCATTTACCCAAAAAGAGTGTGATCTGGCCATGTGGAGAGCCTGTGTGTGCTCAGGGCTAATGAGGAGGGAATTTGTGCACTCCAAGGAACCAAGTTCTATAGGAGCACAGGGGTGGGCTTAGGTCAGGCTGTGATATACGCTGGTTCTTCATCCCACCTCAGGGCACAAGATGGCAAGAAATGAACACACATGGACCTCAGTTGCACCAGGGCAGCCCTGGCTCTGAAATGTCCTCTCAGCAGGTCCTCAGATGACAAGAACAGTCAAGTCCCCTTGTTGGAGATGAATCCCCCTGAACTCACAGAGTGAAGCCCCTTCACCTGTCCCTTCAGGGGACAAATATTCATGTGTGGCTGGAATTCTTCATGCAGCCAACTTAAAATCGTGTGAACTGTGGAAATGGAGCCCTACCTGGTGGTTGAGGAGATGGCATTGGCCGGGCAGTGGAAAAGGACCAGGACATCTGAGAGTAAGAAGTGCCCTGCAGAGCCACAGCTGGGTCAGGGTCATGGTGTGGCCTAGTGTGGCAGGGGGATCTACCCTGATGATGTTCGAACTGACAATAGTCAGGAGTCTGTGTCCCCACGTACAGGAAGGTCCAGCTGGGGTATCCATGCACGAAAAGGACAATGAAGTGGGCTCCCTCCCAGGCAGCTGCCAAAGCCATCTGGGGTCCAGCAACAATCTCTGCTGGTGTCGCTCACCCCATTCTCTGCAGCAGGAGGTCAGAATCCAGGTCTTAGTGGACATAGCTCAGGGCAGCCATGGCAGATGGAGGACAGGGGTGAGAAGGGAAGCCTGGCCTCCCTCCCTGCCCAGTGAGCAACCTCCCTGCCCCTGAGTCACTCCTCTTCCCAGGGTCCTTTGTGAGCACAAGTCTTGGTGGCACAGACATTGCGGGGCATTGTGTGTCTTTCTTCGTCTGTAGGTGACATTGAGTTCATTGTCATCAGATCCCAACAACAACAACCTTCCACCTCCATGATGGATGTGGATTTGGCCATGAGAGGAAAGGAGGGACGTGGTCAGTGCCAAGTGGGCACACATCCCTGGCCACGGGGGATATAAAGGGCACCGTGTGAGCAGCCAGAGCAGACCTTCCCCAGGTGACCTGCCTTGTGTGAGAGCCTAGCTAGGGACTGAAGATGAAGAGCCTGCTCCTGACCTTCACACTTCTGGGGCTGGTGGCTGTCCTGAAGGCCCAAGAAGTTCCATCAGATTACCAGGAGAATGTGAGGAGGGAAATGTCAATGGGGAGGGGTAGGATAAAGGCATGGCCTTCTGCTTGGTGCTGGTAGATTTGAGCTGAGGTGCAGCATGTTTCCTTGAAGGCTGCAATGAGAAGTCAGAACTAGGCTTCCACTATTCTAACACAAGATGGGCGTCCTCCTGAATATAGGGGTTTAGAACAGAAAGCAGTTTTGGTGAGGGGTCCTTGTTCACATGATACCCAGAGCTAGAAGGCCTCGTAGACAAGGGCATTCATCCAGTGTGAGGTGTAGGCCTCAAGAGTTCAGATACCTGGATGGGGAGCACACACTTTCTACATCATGGGATTGGGTAGCCTAAAGCACTGGTATCTATTTTCTGACCAAAGTTCTTGGGACATACAGGGTTAGCCCTTATCAGTGGCTGCAGCCTGCTCTCTGAGTGTCTATTCAGGTGCTAGCCCATATGCTGGATGCTGGGATATGATCAGGGCCACAATTGGGCATGTTCAAAGCTTTGTCTCCTGCAGTACTCTGGGACCTGGTATCCAAAGGCCATGATACACAATGGCAGTCTACCCATTCACAAGATACCCTCGAAGGTTTTCCCTGTGAAGCTAACAGCCCTGGAAGGAGGAGACATGGAGGCCAACGTTATATTCTGGTATGTTTCCCCAAATTTGGGCCTCTGTAGTCGTTTGTCTCTCCCTTGCTATCCTTGCTATGTTTTGAGTTTGGAAAACTAAAAGATCCCTGCCTTTGAGGGGATACAGTCCCAAGCAGTTTCCTAAAGCAGGAACATGGAATTTAGGAGATCACCTGACCAGGGCTGATTCACCAAAAGAGCTGAGAGGCTCTGCTATGTGGCTGAGAGCAGCCTGACCATGGACTTGTGTTTACAGGAAGAAGGGTCAGTGCCATGAGATTAAAATCCTGATGAAGAAAACTGATGAGCCTGGCAAATACACCTCCTGTGAGTCGCTGTGTCTTAGGGTGTCCTGCAGTGGCAGCCCTTGGAAAAATGGGTCCTTGCCTGGTCCAGCTTGTAGGTCTGACCATCCCCTCACTTTCCATGTACCAGATATTAGAGGTCATTGACTAGTCAACCCTAGAAACTGACTGGCTTTGGTCCCCTGCCTAGATCTCAGCTCTTGACCATGAGAAAACATTGCTGAAGAGCAGAAAGCCTGGCAGGGAGATGGATGCTCAGGCCTGGGTCCAACCTCAGCCCCTTCTCTGAACTCCTTAGCTGGGCTTGGTAGCTTCCTGAGAAATGACTCCTGTCTAACTATGGGGACCACGGAAAGGCCAGGGCTAGACTAGACAGATCTCCTGGGTGACCACCATAGTGTTCCAAGGTGTTCCCTCACATGGTCTGCAATGGTGCCTCAAGGATAAGACACTAAGCTATTTCTGTTCACCTGCAGTTCATGGCAAGAAGTTCATTTATATCACAGAGCTGCCGGTGAAGGACCACTACATCTTCTACTGTGAAGGCCATCATCACGGGAAGTCATATAGCATGGGAAAGCTCATGGGTGAGGTGCCATGGAGGACCCAAGTCCTCTCCCTGGTGTCTGCTTCCAACAGCCATGAGAAAGGCAGCAGACTGGGGACTGGGAAGCCTCTTGGTGCTGTGCCCAGGGTGCTGCCCAGGAAATGTGTGAGATCCAAAGAGAAAAGTGACTAAAACTACGTGGGCATGGGGCTTTTGTGGCTTTTGGAGACCTGAGTACTCAGGAATGGTCTCAGCCCGTGGAGCCAGCAAATGCCACTTCCAGGGATCTCAGTCAAGGGTCAGGTCAACTGAAAAGGGAATGTCTTGGCAGTGGCCTTTATGCTAGGTAGCGATCCTCCAGGGTCAGGGGACAGCCTCATGCCCCGGACATTCAGGGCTCTTACAGGTCTGTGGAGTGACCTGTAAGTCTGCAGAGGTTCTCCCTTGGGCAGAGGGTCCCTCAGTCTCTGGGTGACCACACACAGTCCGATTTTAACCGCCAGGGTCCTCTCTCAACCTTTGTGCTGGATAATGCTCCTATCCCTGTCTCTGGCTCTCTGCAAAACTGAGCACCACCCCTTAAGCCTGCCCCACCTCCCCACAGGGAGAAACCCCGAGGAAAACCCAGAGGCCATGGAAGAATTTAAGAAATTCGTACAGCGTAAGGGACTCAAAGAGGAAAACATCCTTGTACCAGAGTTAAATGGTGAGAACAGGACTGTCCATGTCTATCCTTGTGTCCCCTATGTCACTGCTACCTGCCTGTGCCCCCAAACCATGTCTGTCTGTGTGCTTCTGCATCCTCTCTGTGCCTGGTCTTATTGTCCCTTGTGTGTTGTTTCATGTCTCTCCATGTCCCCTGTGTCTCTGTGGTATCTCCATCATTTCCTCAGGGTCACAATGTCACATTCTGTGCCTCTGTCCCTCGGTGTCCCCATGTACCTCCAAGTCTCCTGTGCTTCTGTCTACTCTCTCCCTTGCTCGCTCAGTATCCCTGGTTTCTGCACTGTACCTTCAAGTTTTGGTCGCCTCTCACAGGGTTGCCAGGCCCTGCCTCAGGTCTTGGCTCAGGAGGGTCTGAGCTGCAGGTGTGATGGGGTCCTTTTCCAGGGCCCCTCTCACGCGTGGGCTTCTTTTGGTTTCTACAGAGGAGTGTGTGCCTGAAAGCGACTAGGGTAAGTCTCCCTCCACCCCACCCCACCTGTAGGAATGTGGAAAAGCCTAGAATGCCTGGCTCCGGAAGCCCTGGCCCTCATCCCATCCCCACAGACAGGTGTTGTCACCAGAGAGGTGGCCCTAACTGTAGTGTCCAGGACAGCTAGGAAGTCCTTTCTTTTTGTCATGATCTCTCCTAGTCCCTGTTCTCCGCCTTGCCCTGTCCTTTCCATTCTCTCCAGGGAGGCAGAGACCTGGCTGCTCATGGGAGTGGTGAGGGATCTCCTCAGAGGGCCCCAGCTCCTAGCAGGGACCACACAAAAATGTGGGGAAAGAAGAGCTCAGACCCATAGGTTCCCTGGGCCGCCCCTGTCCATGACTCCCCTGACTGCTGCTCCTGCAAAATGGGGTCCTTATCTCTCTCCTCTCTGTCACAGCAGCTACCCAGGTCTGCACACCTGCTGAGCAAGCCTTGCTGCCCAAACCTGACTGGGACATCCCTGTACCACACCTCTCCTGGACCAAACTCCCCACTGCCCATCCCCCACACCTTGACCTCCCCTCCCCCACCTGATGCCAAATAAAGCCCTTTAGCAGTGCTCTGGCTCAGCCTGTCTGTGAAGGGCCTGTGTGGGCCTGAAGAGCTCTGCTGGCAGCAGAGACTTGGGAAAAGTACAGCGACCTTGATGGGCTGGTGCCCAAGGAGCTTGCATCTGACTTTCCTGGAGAGCCATGTGAGGTCCTAGAGCCCCACCTGGTGATTCACTGTCTGTCAGGCTGGACTCTGTCAGGAGTACCTGAGAAGCCCCTGGGGAAGCAGGGCTGTGAGGGGTCATCAGGGCTTTGGGCAAGGAGGACTTGGTGGTCTGCCAGGAAGGCCCCTCCTTGAGAATCCTAGCTCAGTGACAGGGTGGAGCTTGGGTGGGTAGCTCCTCCATCATGTCCCCTCAGGAAACACAGAAGCAGCCACAGCCTCCCCCAGCCCAGTTCTCCACCCCAGCCCTCCCCCACAGTTTTTTCCAAGGACAAAAGTGTAGGGTTTCCTGTCCAGTAGGGACATGGTGGCCACAGTGTAGGAGAAGATTCCCCCGACCCCAGGTGAACAATACAGACTCAAAGTGCAAACCCCATGGAAGCTGGCTGTCCAGCATGTCACCTTTGCTCAGGATTGCTGGTACTCAGGCTGGTCCCTCAGCACAGTGACCTTCCAGTCTAACCCCAGCCTGATTCTCTGTTCTCTCTGAATTCCTCTCCTTCTGGACCTAGTTCTTGCTGGGAGCTCTTGGGTGTTCCCAAGGTGGGGCAGCTCTGCAGGTGCAGGTGGGGCCTGAGGCATCCAGGCCACTTTGGAGGGTGGGGCCAGGCCAGGCTGGATCCCACCTACCAGGCTCTCTTTTTGATTGAGACAGGGACTATGCATGGATTTTAACTGTGGGTCCCAGAATAAGCTCAAATTCAAAATTTGGATACTGTTCTCTTTAGTAATCAGTACTTCAGGAAAACTTCTGATTGAATCCAAAATATGCAGAGACTGCAATCTGACACCGCATCCTATTAAAGTATCCCAGCTCCCTGTCCCCTGCCGAGTGTCAGTACTGGGATATAGGTGTGACCCTGTGGACTGGGTGTTCAAGCTCAGGAGCTGTGACTGTGCCCTGGAGCAATGAGCAGAATCCTAGCAGGCACAAAGTGGAGAGGCCCCCTCCGTCTACCAGCTGCCCTGCACTGAGCCTTTGCTGACTTCCTGGGCTTCATTACTGCTGGAAGGGAAGCACCAGGGACTCCATTTGGGCAGGGACCACTTCCTTTTTTGAACTTGGAGCCCATTTTCCTTAAAGACATACTGACCAACCAACCATCTTGTGGTTTGCTGTGCTTTGTTGACCCCTCGTGACCTGGACGGAGCTTTTTCAGGTGGTCTGATCACATGTTAAGGGCTGGGCAGATAGCAAGATAGAGCCAAAGGCACTTTAAAAATGTTATGTTTATACCACTCTGTTTATGCAGGAATGCACAAGTTATGGCCTAGGTTTGGCGGTCATGGGACAGCTTTATGGACGCAGAGCTCTTTGCAGTTTTTCACGAGTTCCTGGATTGAGTCAAGTGTTCTGTGTGGGTACAGCTAGTGTGTTTCTCACTCACGGAGAGACCCCGCTGTTAACAATGGCACTTTCTCTTCACCACAGTTAAACGAATAGAGGCCCCCAAGGACGGGATCTTCAGACTAGTGTGTTAGTTTTCTTTGCTCTGCTAAAATACTCTGGCATCACGACTGAAGGAGGGAGTTTGGCTCAAAGTTTCAGATCACAGTCTGTCAAGAAGCCGAGGTGGCTGCAGCTAGAGGGAACTGGTCACATCCAATCCACAGTCAAGCAACACAGACTGGGCCAGAAGACTCAGGGTAAACCAGCTTGTCACCAAGCCTGACCCCGAGTTCAGTCCTCGCGTCTCACGTCTCATGTAGTGAAAGGAGAGACTTGATTCCTGTAAGTTGTCCTCTGATCTCTACACGGTGGCCGTGTCATCTGAACACACAGACACACACACACACACACACACACACACACACACACACACACACACACTTGCAACGAAAATAAATAATAAAATGTGATATAAAATTAAAGCAGCATAGGTTGATGAATGTTTGTGTTCAGCCTATTTTTTTCTTTTTATACATCTTAGAATCACAGCCCAGGAAACGGATCCACCCTCAGTGGACAGTTAAGCCCACCTCAGTAAACCTAAGCAAGACAGTCCCCACAGGCATGTTCAGCTCTTCTTCCTGATGATTTCCATCAGGCTGCCAACTGCATGGACAACCACAGTTAGACACCTGGAGGGTGCTACTCAGTTTCATTCTGTCTGTCCTGTGGATTGTGTTTAGCACCTGAGCACTGAGTGCCTGGTTGTTTGAAGCTTTTCCTCTGCGGAATGTCAATAGGGAACCCTGAAGCGCTACAGGAAAAATGTTCAACATAACCAGCAAAGAGTATATGTATTGGTAAACGTATTTTCTTGAAAAGTAAGTGCTCTTTGGAGGTATTTTCACTAGACATACCAGGTGGCTTGATTCACATAGAGTGTCATTGCAAAGATGGGGGGGCGCTGCCCAGCTCTTAGCTGCCACCCAGGGTAGCCTGAGGGGTCCCCCCTTGACTCATGTCAATCACAGGCTCGTGGCTTCAATGCCGAGAAGAATTTCAGGATGAACCTGTATGAAGCAGAGTTGGTGACTGGTTCAAAGAGAAAGTTCAAGAAGATTATACAGGAACTCCAGATTTGGGGGCACGGCCTTCACAAAAGAGAGTCACAGTTTAGTATATGAACTGAACCCTATGTTATATACACAGGTGAAAGGAGAGACACTCAGGGAAAGAACAGAACATTCCCGGTTCTCAAGGGAGAGTTGCTCTTAGTTTTAGATGTATGTACTGTCTTGGTGATTCTCAAATTCTGTCTCAAAGTAGATATTCAAGATTACAGCCTCTCAAAATTTAAAAAAGTCCTCATTAAAATTAAAACCCAGAAGAATTAACAGTAAACATAAATATTAAATTAGTGTCATTTTCTTTCTTTTCCTTTCTTTTTTTCTATTTCTTTTCTTCCTTCCTTCCTTCCTTTCTTTTTTTTTTGAGACAGGGCTTCTCTGTGTAGCCTTGGCTGTCCTGGAACTTGCTTTGTAGACCAGGCTGGTCTCAAAGTCTGAGTTCTGCCTGCCTTTGCCTCCCAAGTGCTGGGATTAAAGTCATGTGCCACCACCTACTTTTTAGACTTTTTGAATTTTTCTTTAAAATAGATCAACTTCCTATACATTACATGAAAAGTCATTTAAACATTAAAAATAAATAAACACAAAAAATAAAATAAACTTTCTAAGAAAATTCATTTATTTGAAAATAAAGCACAAGAAAACCCTATAAGGTATATGTGGGTTATGCCCAACCTAATTACATATAATTTCATATAAAATACTTCATTCTTTTTTAAAAGAATTATTTATTTTTATGTATATTGGTGTTTTGTTTTCATGTATATCTGTACACCAGGTCCAGGTAGTGCCTGTGGGGGGCAGAAGAGGATGCCAGTCCCCTGGAAATGTCATTACAGTCTCTTACGAGCTACACCACCCTAAGGGAATCAAGTCTGCAGACTCTGGAAGAGCAGCCAGTACTCTTAATCCCTGAGCCATCTCTCTACCCCTTAGAGTGCTTTTTCCTTTATAAGGGATTAGGGAGAATGCCCAGTCAGTCAAGAGCTTGCTGTGAAAGTATGAAGACCCAGGCTTGGTATTCAGAATACATGTTTAAAAAAAAATCCATGGAGATGTGTTTGTGACCCCAGCACTGGGAAGGTGAAGGCATGAGGATGACTCACGTTCACTGGCCAACCTAGGCTAATTGGTCAGAAAGTGAACTTGTCTCAAACTAACATCGTGGATGGCACCTTGACGATGAACACCTGAGGTTGACTTCTGACCTATGCGTGTGCAAACACACACACACACACAAATATGTACACACAAAAATTCCTCAAGCCGTTTGTATCTGCGCAAAACGTCTGTGACTCATTTAGATCTTTAATCCACGTCTCAAATTGCTGTAAGATGATATTGTCTAGAAACCAGAAATCATATGTGTCTTACCAGCGTTCTTTTACACCATTTGTTAAATTCGGTATAGAATAAGGAAAGAAAAGAGAAAAATAAAACTAGATCTTTTGATTTTAGGAATTCTGCACTGTGGATTTTCTCATTTGCTTAAAAAGGCTCTAAACTTTGTATGCCAGGGTATCCTGGAAGCCAGTCAAACTGAATTTAGGGCAATCCCCCTGTTTTAGCCAACACAGGAGCTGCCTTGCCTGCCTGACGTTATGTAACAATCGTTACAGTATTTTAGAATTTTAGCTCATGCCTATATTTAATGTGTAACTCATATATGTTTGTATCTACAAGCTAGACAATTGCAGGTGCATTTATGGATGCAAACATTGTATCTTCATTACAGATTATGGGGTGCTGCTGGGGAATTGGCTCTGCATTTAGGACCTCTTGCCGACCTCCTGGATTTAGCTCCCAGCACTCACAGAGAGGCTCACAGTGTTGTAACTCCAGGTCCAGGGGCTCTGACGTGCTCTTTGGGTCTCCATGGGCACGGAGCATACAGGTAATGCACTTACATAGATGCAGGCAAATCATTCATACATATAAAACAATATAAGTAAATATAAAAAATAGTATGGCTTTAAGAAAACCCGTAAAAAAGACACCAAGCCAGTATTTCACGAAGATCCTTGTACATGCATTTATTGCAGAAGTTTTCACAGTAGCTGTTATGGAACCAAGATGCCAATCAACAGAGGATCAAAGATGTGGCTTATATATGGAAATGGAATATTTTTAGTCATAAATAAGAGCAATGTACGTCATTTTCAGGCTGTGGATGAAATTGGAGATTATCATAGTAAGTTTCAGAGAGACAAAATATCTTTGTTTCTCTCATTCGTGGGTTCCAGATTTTATAAGTACATAAAATCATACATGTTACAGATGACATGAAAATAGACGAGAAACTGGGCGAACAAAGAGGACTAAGGGAGGTGGAGGAGTACAAAATAGCAGGGAATGAGTGGGAATTCGCTGGAATTAGGTCATATGCAGGCAGGAAAACATATCCTGAGCGTGCACGACGCGGCGCCTCTAGCCTCTCTCCATAAGGTGGCGCGATACTTTGAGCGTGGCGTCTGGCGACTAGCAGTCGCCTCCTCCCTGTGCTCCAGACGGAGACCAAGGCCTGGTGAAGGGATTGCCGGGATTGTAGGAAGTGATCCCGGGGAAGGGGAGTGGTTCGGGGCCGATGCGCACCGCGCCAGGTTTCCGCACCAGCCCTGCTCGCCTTGGTGTGGCCCTCAAACGCACAGCCGCGACCATGCCCCTCCACGTGAGCCTCGCCAACGGCAACCGGGACCTGGACTACGACTCGGTGCAGCCATACTTCATGTGCGACGATGAGGAGGAGGATATGCAGCAGCAGCCGCCGCAGCCGCCCGCGCCCAGCGAGGACATCTGGAAGAAATTCGAGCTGCTGCCCACACCGCGCCCGTCCCCGGGCCACGCCGGCCTCTACTCACCTTCCAGCGAAGCGGTCGCCGCGTCTTTCTCCCCCAGGGAACACGACGGTGACAGCTTCTACCCCGCAGACCTGCTGGAGATGGTGCCCGAGCTGCCAGGAGGAGAGGCGGTGAAGCACAGCTTCGTCTGCGACCCGGACGACGAGACCTTCGTGAAGAACATCATTCTGCAGGACTGTATGTGGAATGGCTTCTCGGCCTCCGCCAAGCTGGTCTCCAAGCTGGACCCCTACCAGGCTGTGCGCAAAGAAGGCGCCAGCGCGAGCCCGGCCGGGGACACTGAGCCTGCGACGTCTCCAGACTGCACCTGCAACACCTGAGCGCACAGCCTTGGGTCTTTAGACTGTAAGCTTCAGCCATGTTAACTGCCTCAAATTCTGGGCGTAAGAGAACCCCCCCTTTTCTTTTTTAAAGCTTGCCATCCTTCCTCACTCCCCTTAACAGATTTGTATTTGTTTAATAAAAAGTCTTAAAGTTTATCAATTTTCCAATGTTACTGGACCCTTAAATGTAAATAATTCAATAAAACATTTTATCAGTTGTACGAGATCTTCAAATATGAAGTATAAAAGCATATTTTCCTTTTAGAAGTCGATTCTTTTCTATTGTTTTTAAGAGAAACAAAATAATTAGAAAATATATTGAGCCCACGCTAAAGAAATAGCATGAAATAAAAAAAAAAACAAAACCAAGAAGCTACAGAAAATACTACGATTGAAAGTATGCTAGAAGAAAGGAAATTTATGTGATTGAAAAGGAAAAATAAAATAAACAAAAAAGGAAAAGACAAAAGATAATCCAATAATGAAACCAATGCATAAACAAAATTTTAAAAATAGACCAACGGGTCTAGGACCATAATTTTAAAAATAAAATAAAGGTACTGTTGAAGCATAGAAAACGGAAAAGGGTGACTCGCAGGAAGCTAGAGGATAAAAAAAACACCAAAGTGTCGATGTGTCTTCCTCATTGGTCCTGTGAATTTGGAGGCGGCCGGGTGTATGGGGTGTATGGGGTCAGCTGAGCTTGTGGACTCTTGTCTCTCCTCCCATTTAGGCTGTGCTGGCCCCACATGGGACAAATGAACACAGGAGCTGTCCTCACTTTGGTACTTTCCCTCACGTACCAGGGGCCTCTGCTGGCCACACTTGGCTTTGCAGTCTGTGTGCTGGGCCGTTCCAGCTGAGGGGAAGGGAGTGTCAACAAGTGCGCTGGGAGTGAGCTAGTGCTGACATCTGCCTGGGTGGACCTACTTTCAAAGCCCACCAAACTGGAGGCTGCAGCTGAGAGGCGGAGAGGGCCGCTGCAGTGTGGGGGATCTCAGAGTCCACAGAGCCACACTCAAGGCACTGATAGACCTGCTGGCCCCAGGCTCAGCGCTGTCAAACTCCAGAGTATTTTCAGTTGATCAGGTCAGCCCCAGGCAGCCAGGGAGGGAGACCCCTTTCCCATGCACTTGACTGCCTGGGCCCAGCTTCCTGCCAGTTGGAGTTTTTGGTTTCTCCGTACCAGACACCTACTCTCCATAGCTGCCTCCCAAACTCTCACCCTGGAGCTGTGTGGGAGGTTAAATTCGGGTCCCTGAACTGTGATGGTTCTTTGCTCCTGGCCTCCGAGAGAGATCTGGTTTACATATCAGGTTCCCTCTCAGGATGGCTCCTGGCCACAGCCCTCAGAGCTGGGGCTCCGCTCTCCACAGCCCACCCACCTAGCTAGAAAAGTGACTGTTCTCAACAAGATCAACAACTGGATTTGAGGCTTGTGTGAGCTGTGACCTTGTCCTGTGGCTCTCAGCACCAGGGCTACCTGACTCCTCCCTCACAGGGGCCACAGTGCTGGAGTTGTGCTTGGCTTTCTTCCTTTTGCTGAGTTTTATCTTTTTGTTTCTACACAATTCCCAGATGTCCTGCTCCTGCTTTTATGAATGTCTAAAGCAGGTGCTTTCTTTTTTTTGTAATAGTATCTCCCTTTCTCTCTTTATTACACACACACACAGTTCTTCTTTATCCCGACTCTTCCGCCAGGGCCCATGGAGTCACCTTCTCAGCCTCTATCCATCTGGAAGTCTCTGGTTTAGGTTTTGACCATGTTGGACAATCACAGTAGTTGCTATTGAACATTTTGTAAGCTTTTCCACGTTGTCCATTAGGAATTAGTTCCGGTTTGTTTTGTTCCTGGTCTTGTGCCCTGTGAACCTAAGGGCAGTCAGCAGGGCGCTCTGCAAGCGCTTCCTCAGAGGTGGACTTGGCTATGAGAACAAAACAACACAGGCCGCGTGGCTATAAACAGACATTGATTTCACAGTTTCAGAGCCCCGGAGCCAAGGTCAAGGAGCTGGCAGATTTGGGTTTGCTGAGGGTCTGTTCCCTGGTTCTCGGATGGCTGTGAACCACCGTGGGCTTACACGGTGGAAGGGAAGAACCCCGGTCTAAAAGCACCAATTCTGCCTATGAGGTCTGCACCTCTGAAAGCCCCCCCAACCCCATCTTCTTGAGGTTGGGTCTCAAGACATGGAGAGTAGGTGGACAGCAACATCCGGACCATTGTGAGGCCCTCTGAATTTCATCACTCTCTGAGCTTTGACAACCAAGACTTGCCCCATGGTCTTCCAGTTCTTGGCATTGGGTGGTGCTATCCAGCCATCTTTGAACTTCTCAGGAGCGTGTAGTTTCCGGGAGGTCTCCCAGGCAGAGATGTTGCACAGAGGTGCCCCCTGTCTTTCTACAGCCCAGTCGGCCTCACTACTCTGGTAGCTCTGTATCTTGAGGCCTTCACCACCTGGCAGAGGCCTCAGGTGGCGGCAGCAAATGACTGGTGAAGCTTCAGCACCAGGACAGGAGGTTCTGAAACCACAGGGCCACCGTTGTGTCACTTTAGCCTGTATTTTAGTTCCTTTTTCTGTTTCTGTGATAAAAAAAATACCCAGACTAAACTGGGCGGTGGTGCTGCACGCCTTTAATCCCAGCACTCCGGAGGCAGAGACAGGCAGATCTCTGTGAGTTCAAGGCCAACCTGGTCTACAGAGAGAGTTCCAGGATAGGCTCCAAAACTACAGAAAAACCCTGTCTTGAAAAACCAACCAAACCAAACAAAACAAACAAAGAACCCAGACTAAAGCAGTTTCAGGATAATTTTTTTTTCCCTCTGGCTCACAATCTGAGAGCACAGGCCACGGTGGTGGAGGAATCCTGGATGCAGGAGCCTAAAGGCAATCCAACAGTTGGCAATCCCAGCCCAGAAACAGACAGGATCCTTCCCTGGGAACAGAACCACCCACAGTGGGTGGGTCTTCCCATCTCCTTAGCTAATGAAGACAACCCCCACAGGCATGCCCAGAGTCCTGTCTCCTAGGTGATTTAGACTTCATCTAATGGACAGATGAGATTAGCCATCACAGCATGACTCAGCAGAAGACCACCACGGGGGTGGGGTGGGTGGGGGTGGGGGAATCCAGGTGCAAGTGCTTTATTTAGATAATGACCCCAGAATTACCCACAGCAGAAAAAAAAGGGGGGTCTCAAGGGACTGCCAGTGCCTTTAAATGTTATCATAGAAGCCATGGTTTGTGAAACTGGATCTTCCCTTTGATGGGAAGCCTGAGAGAGGGGAGGAGAGGAAGAGAAAGAGGAGGGTAACAAAGAGAGAACAGAGCGTGTTGTCCACAGGAGAGGAATGACCTTGGCGTTACTACGGCTCTACCTAGAGGCAGGAAAGGGTGATATTATGAATGACTTTACAGAATGCATCTGGCAAATTAGACTGACTGAGCAAAGGGCATAAGCTACTGGAGCTCAGAGTCTCCTGACAGTTGCAGGCTGAAGACCTGAGATTCCTGTCAGGGGTGCTGGCCACTCCCTCACTGTTAACAGAGGGCTTCTGGGAGCTTCAGCCATCCTCACATCTTGTTCACAGCACAGACTGGCCAGGGTGTGGGCGGTAGAGGAAGCTGCAGAAGAGATGCATGGAAGTGGCCTTACTCTAAGTGACATACAGATCAGCCACGAACAATCAATCAGAGCAGCTCAGAGAAGTGGGACCAGGTCTCTTGCTATCCAGAAAGTGAAAGTGAAGGGAGGGAGGTCAGGAGGGCAGAGCCCCTCCCAGGAATCAGGGCTTCTTCCTCAGTAGAGGGTCCAGTGCCCTGAGTTCAAGTGCTCAGCTGCACTTCATACAGTCCCTCTCAGTGTCCGCAGGGAACCTGGCCAAGAGAACCAGGTTTTCCGAGTTATGTCCACAGCCAGCCGGCAAGGGGAGTATCAGGTTTTGTGTAGCAGCTTGTTAAGACTTCAACAGATCAACAGGCTACAGGCCATTCCAAAGTGGCAGCAACCATTTGGAGTCCAAAGAAGCTGAGTTCCCAACAAAATTTGGTATGCATAGGGTGCAGCAGGACGGAAACCCTGCTCTCTCCAGATCCTGTCTTCACCATCACCATTGAGAGCCCCTTCCAGTTCTCCTAATGGACAGCAGATCTGATTCATGTGACCTGTCTTCTGTGCCCCCCTTCCTCAGTGCCCCCTCTTCCTCATTGCCCCCTCTTCCTCA